>APFE031302190.1:86580-158074 GCA_000404065.3 Pinus taeda
CCTAGATCAGCAGCATCAACATTAGCGGCTTCATCATCAAACTAGGGCAGACGATATCTCACAAACCGACCGTCAAATTGATTTCATTCCACCACCAAAAGTTTCGGCTTTCAGAGGAGGTTCAGATGAACCTACAGCGCAATTCAGATGAGGAGATCTTCTAGGCCTCACAAGTCAACCTTTACTTCTGCAGTTGCAGCTTCAAATTCAGTAGCTTCCGGTTTCACATGTGTGAGAGAGAGAGACCCATTTCAGCGCAGTAGAGAAGAGACTCATATTTGCGCAGTAGAGAGAGAGAGATGTGATAAGATGAGTGAGTCCAAATGAGGAAGAATTCTCTTATATTTATACACAACGATGGTGGGTGAATAGATGCGACTGTTGGGCTTCTGAGCCTACATGAGTTGTAGGTCGGCTTGATAATAATTCCATAATCAAAATAAATTCATATCTCCATGAATACTTATCGGAATCATATGATATTTATATCAATCCTATACCTCTCGACGAGAGGAATCTAATAAAAATATTATCAGCCATGAATAAGATGACCCACATGAAGTTTTGCGCTGGTTGCCAATTTTAACACATTTCTACACACACTTCTATCTTGATTTCTCTCCACTTGTCTTGGGTTTTGGTGGAAGAGAAATCTAGGAGTGGAAGCCCTAGACATTGGAGGATTGAGGCTGCCCTAGCCGCAGTCAAGAAGAATAATGCTGCCCTAATCTAGAGGATGCAGTCAAGTGAGAAGCCCTAACGCTACAAGGAGGACAACCCTAGTATCTACACTATCGACAAGAAGCCCTAGCCTATACGTTGGCCTCTATGCAGCCAAGAAAGACGCTGCCCTAGACAGCGTGGGAAAGAGAGGTTGTTTGGGTGTTCTTGTAGGGAGAAAGGTCAAAGTTTGAAGCTTAGGGCCGCAACAACAAGAGGCAATTCAGCGTGGGTGAAATAGGGCTGTTCTGAAGCCATTTCAGGGAGACTAAAGGGATGAAAGGAGGTCAAGTATCTTGCTAGAAGGCCGAGGAGAAAGAGAGTTGTTTGAGGGCTCGTAGAGGGTGGAATAGTCCTCTAGAAAGGTTGTTGCAAGCCTGTTATAAGGGTTGTAGGATGCCACTATAATGAGAGGAGAGCAGAGCCATTATTAAGGGCTAGAAGGCTGCCCAAAATTATAGCAAAGGGGATAGCCTTCCCTTGGAGGAAAACCGCATTAATTAAGGGCAAATTTGGGCAAATTTTAGGGGCTATTTCGCTGGGTGTGTAAGGGCTGCCAAATGCCCTAACCTGTCACAACATAAGCAACAATGAAGGCAACATTGGAACAACAGTGTTATGGACAGTTAGGCAATGGAGCATGGTGGAACCATGATGCATGGACAGCAAGATAGCAAGGCTGCCATATGCCCAGAACAATGGTATTTTGGGCATGACTGTTAGGTACAGAAGTGCTGCAATACAACTAGGATAGCTAGGTAATGGTACATACATATTTGGAGCAACGTAAGTATGTTATGTTGTTGTAGGGATAGTAACATTGTTGGGTTCCTATAAGTATATTATAACAAGTCGTGATGGGACAACAATACTAGCAACAATGATATTATGCCACAATGTTCAATGGGACAATAGCATGATGAGACAGAACAATGATGGGACTGCCATGTCATTGTGCAGCAGTAGCACAATGGGACAACAAGCATGGACAACATGGTAAGTTGTGGCAAGCACATGAGACATGTTGTATGACAACATGGTTCAACCATGGCACATGGGACAACAGTGCAGCATTAGGTGCAACAATCATGAGGTCCAGCATTGTGATGATGGGTGCAGCATGTTCCAGCATGATGACGAGATGCAGCACGATGATAGGTGAAGGAGTCACCTTGGAGAATCAGTTGAAGCAGCATGTCTTCAACTGATCTCATGTATCATCTTCTTAGAGATGATCTATGCTCTTATCTAGATAAGTCAAAGTGTTGACTTCTGTAGTAAATGTACTATCTCTCTCCCTCTCTCTCTCTCTCTATTGAACTATTGAAGAACATATAAGAAGAATTGATCAAGGGTCTCCCCACATTGGGGTTTGTCCCTGGCTAGCGCCACATCTTGTGTCCTCTTGTCTTGGCTTGTCTTCTGCGATTTATGTTTATGTTCTATCTGCAGTTTACTTTAATGCTAATGTGATTGCTAATCTGGAAAAGATATTGAGCTAACTGTGAAAATTGAAATAAATTGCTCTAAGCATAGTACATACCTAAAATTAACACCTATTCATGCACTAATCCATGACATCAATCATCAAATTGAACTTTGGCAGTGAAGGTTCGCTCACTTGCACTACAAAGGATTACCTCGTGATAAAGATGGTTTCCGAAATGCTAGAAATCAGATCTAACCATGATGGCATTTGCCAAGGATGCGCAAGCGGAAAGCAAATGAAGGGATCATTCCCTTCAAGCAAAAGTAGAACCAATCAGGTATTGCATCTTGTACATTCTGATTTATGTGGACCAATGTCTATAACTTCTCTTGGTGGTTACTTGTATTATATTATCTTTGTGGATGATTTTTCTTGCAAAACATGGATTTATTTTCTAAAAAATAAAAGTCAAACTTTTAACATGTTCAAAGATTACAAAGCTCTAGTAGAAAAACAAACTGGAAAGCAGATCAAATTTTTCATATCTGACAATGGAGGAGAGTTCACTTCCAGTGATTTCATTGACTTCTTTAAAGAAGCTAGAATGAGAAAAGAGACCATTGTACCATATAACCCAGAACAAAATGGTGTGGCCAAGAAAAAGAAGAGAACTATCATGGAAGCAGTCAAAGCTATGTTGCATGATCAGAAATTGCTAAAGTTTCTATGGGGAGAAGTTGCGAACACAGTTGTCTATGTTCAAAATAGATCTCCTCACCGTGCCCTAAACAACAAGATTCCTAAAGAATTCTTCACTGGCGAGAAGCCCGAAGTTGGGCACCTAAGGATCTTTGGTTGTCCTGTCTACTTTCACGTCCCAAAAGAGAAAAGGAACAAGTTGAAAGCTTCAGGGAAGAAAGGTATGTTTGTTGGTTATTGTGAGAATTCTAAATCTTACAAAATATACGTAACCGGTCAAAGAAATATAGAATTTAGCAGGGATGTAACATTTGATGAAGATGCAGCTCTTGGAAAAGCATGAGACACTACTCTTCCTCCTGCTAATGTTGATAGTCAAGATGATGTATTTGAAATACAAGAAGACCCTGAAGCTAAAACTGTCTTGTTGATGAACCCATGGAACCCATGGATCCTTTGGATCCTCCTCCATGTGATCCTCCTTCTAAAAGGAGACCTTTATGGCTTCGTGACACTCTTCAAGATGTTGATAAACATGTTGCCCCAGAGGAACTTTCAAAGAAAGCAAGAAACCTTGTTGATTACAAGGATATTTTGTAGCCATGAGCAACATTATTCAAGCCGAACCGTGCACTTTTGAAGAAGTTGTAAAGGCCCAAGTGTGGAACAATGCAATGGCTCAAGAATAATGATCCATCATTCATAATGATGTATGGGAAGTGGTTCCAAGACCCCAAGGTAAATCTGTTATATCTTTTAAATGGTTGTATAAAATTAAATACAACGTTGATGGCAGTATTGAAAAATATAAAGCTAGATTTGTGACTAGAGGTTTCTCTCAGAAAGACGTAATAGATTAAGACGAAACCTGTTGCCTGTTACACCACCATCCGATCTATTATAGTTCTAGCTACTAGCCAAGGATGGTCTATTCACCAAATGGATGTGAAGATTGTTTTCTTGCATGGCTTCCTTAAAGAAGAAGTATTTGTGGACAAACCCCAAGGCTTTGAAGTACAATATCCAAAAACTCATGTGTGAAGGCTAAAGAAAGCCCTCTATGGTTTGAAGCAAGCTCCAAGATCTTGGTATGCTTGCATAGACAACTTCTTGATGAAGCTTGGTTTTACATAAGCAATGCAAATCCAAATATTTACTTTAAGACATTCCAAGGTATGTCTTTGATTTTGGTATTGTATGTTGATGATTTATTTCTGATTGATAGTGAACGTCTTATTCTCCAGTGTAAGAGGGAGTTAGCTTCTAAATTTGAAATGAAGGATCTTGGTTTGATGCACTACTTTTTGGACTTGGAGATATGGCAAAAATCTAGTGAGATTTTCCTTCTCAAGGAAAATATGTTGTCAAACTACTAGAAAGGTTTGGCATCACTGAGTGTAAGTCCATGAATACTCCAATGGAAATGAATTTCAAGAAGCTTTGTGGTAAAGTTGCAGGACCTGAATTGGCTAATCCTTCTGAGTACCGTCAACTGATTAAGGCACTGATGTTCTTGGTCAAGACTAGACTAGATATACGCTTTGCAGTCAATACTCTGGGTCAATACATGATTAAGCCTGCTCATGCACACTAGGTTTCTGCAAAGCATGTGTTGAGGTACCTGCATGGGACCATCAATCTTGGATTGAGATATACTGCTGAAGATGTAAGGCTCCATGGATACACTGATGTTGATTACGCTGGTAACTCTACTAACAGAAAGAGCACATCAGGGTGCTGCTTCATCTTAGGATCTGCCATGATATCTTGGATGAGCAGAAAGTAAAACTCTGGTTCCCTTAGCACGATTGAAGCAGAATACATTGTTGCTAGCATGGCTAGTTGTGAGGCAATATAGCTAAGGAAGCTCTTTGGAGAGTTGTTTGAGCAAGTAGTAGATACTACAATAATTTACTGTGACAATAAGAGTGGGATTCAACTTGCCGAAAATCGTGTGCTCCATGACAAGTCCAAACACATTGAGATCAAATATCACTATGCTCGGGATATGGTGCAAAGAGGAGCAGTAAGACTTCATCATATATCGACTAATGACCAGATCACTGCCATTCTTACCAAGCCTTTGCTGAAAGAAAAGTTCTTGGTTTTAAGAGAGCAACTTGGATTGACAGATGTGACCCTTCCTAGAGAGGGTGGTCATGGATGATAATCCTTGGATGAACGATATCCTTGTCATGTTTTGACAAGTGGATCCCCCCCAAGTAGTGATTAGCCTTGGATAAGAGAGATCCTTGTCATGTGTTAACAAGTGGATCCTCCCAAGCAGTAATGAGCCTTAGATGAGCGAGATCTTTGTCATCCCCCCAAGCAGTGATGAGCCTTGGATGAGCGAGATCCTTGTCATCCCCCCAACTTGTGAAGAGCCTTGGATGTGCGAGATCCTTGCAATGTGTTGACAAGTGGATCCCCCCAAGTGTGTATAAGGTGATGGATGTATCTCCCCTATGATGATTCTTCTTCATTAGATTGTAACATCATTGTTCCAAAGCAATGATAGCAGATATCCTTGTATCAAAAAGAAATTTCTCCCTAACTGAGAGGGAATGTTGAAAATTGACAGCTATGGGATGAATTTCCTTGAATAAAATTTCATTTCCGACCTTTCTAAAGTGACTTTCTAAAAATAGAAAGTCATGCCTATCTTTGCACCATGACTTTCCAAAAAGAGTAAATCACTTTCCATCAATTCGTAATCATATATGTATGATGGAAAATCACCTAACTTGTCCTTAATCAATCTTAATTGTTTAATTTTTAACTTAATCATTAATATTATTATTACTATTACTATTATCCTCTTTATGATATTATTATATTATTATTAATAAGAAATTCAAGTCTCTCAATCATGTCATATGTAACTCCTCCTCAAGGCATAGGATTTACTCCCTAATTAATTCGACGTCCTTGCTCTTCCTATATATGTGTGCCTCTCATCCTCACTTAACACACTTACTTGTGCTTGTGAGAGGAGAATTCGAATTTGAGAAAGAGAGAGCTGAAGAGTCTAGAGGAAGATTGAGAGAGAGAGAGTATTGAAGAGCAAGAGCAAATCTTGGAGAGCCAAAGTGATTTAGTGTTTGCATCAACTACTATTGTCAGATATCTTCTTCAGATTTGGGTGAACTTCTTCATTCTCTCATTGTACTTTGTATCTCTGTTGAACAATTGATTTCTAATAGAAGAAGAATTTGGTTGGGTTTTCCCCTTGTGGGTTTTGCCTTGGTCATTGACCTAACTTCTCTCTATCTCATTGAGTTCTTGGTTGTCTTCCACTGTGCATATGGTTTATATGGTTTATGTTCTATCTACAATTACTTAACTTATTTTGCATCATAAAGAAGTTCTGGATTTAAGTGATTGTAACAGCATAAAGCATCAAAATTTCAACAAAGATAACCTTAGCAAGAGAAAAGAAGCCTATGAAGGGACATCTTGTCAAATACACTTATGAAAAGTTTGTATTTCTATGAAAGAAGTTAACTACCTCAAGTTGGTGAGGTACATGAAGAAGTCCCACACTTGTAAGTAGAAAGAAGCCTGTGTACAAGCTCCTCAAAGTCGAGGCACTCAGATTGGTGATTGATCCTACATGATTTGTTGATGGAAACAAAAAAGTTCAACTGTAGGCTGAGAAGTGTTGAAAACAGAGAGCGTTTGTATATTGCTTTTGATTGGGCTCTAATCTCGTGGATGCACAGGAAGCAAGACATTTGTTGCACTCACAGGTTGAGTATGTTACATCTTGAAAGGTGGGCTTTGAAGCAGTATGAGTGTAGCTTGCAATATTGGTTGATCAAGTTTAGGTGACAGCATGATGTCAAGTCAAGGCACCTTGAGATCAAGTATCACTACATCCATGACATGTTCCAAAGAAGAGCGAGAAGGCTCGAGTACATCTGCATTGATTACCAAGTAGTTGATGTTCTGACGAAGTCATTTCCCAAGGACGAGTTTGTGTATTGCAAAGACAAGTTGGGGCTCATGGAGATGACCACTCTTATTGAGAGGGAGTGTTGATATGTCTGTAGCGCAGATGGACATTCTCCTAGTAGGGAGAATGGGTCTAAGAGGCCTAGAGTGCTCAACAGGTAGGTTTGATTGAGTGCCTCTCGAAAGAGACCTGACCACAAACTAGGAAAGGGTGTGGTGAGGTTTGTCAGCGTTTGGACCCTGATCACACACTAGGAAGGGTGGAGTGAGGTCCTGAACCTCGATCACACACTGGGAAGGATGGAGTGAGGTCCTTCAACATCTAGATTCAATCACACACCAGGGAAGGGTGTAGTGAGATCCCGGACCCTAATCACACGTTAGGTAGGGTGGAGTGAGGTCCTTTCAACATCTAGACCCGATCACCAACAAGGGAGGGGTTGAGTGAGGTCTTCACCTAGAGTGCTCATTAGGAACAATGAGTGAGTGCTTGCTAGTTGAGGATCTCAACATTTTGGCCTAGGGAGAGGCCTTGGGATTTGAGGAACAATCACTCTGCAAGAGTAAGATCTTGGATTTGAGGACCGATCCCTCTAGTAGAGTGAGTTCTAGGACTGATCACTCTAGACGAGTGTACCCTGATAAACTGATGATAATGCCATGGGTTTGGTATCGCCCCGGATATGGTCACTAGTAAATGTTGATGGTGATGAAGATGTCAGAGATGTTTACTAGTTGATGATGACAATGAGTTAGAGATTTCAACTAGTGGTTGATGATGAGATGATGTTGATAATGTCAAAGATGCTGACAAGATTGATCTTGATTTGTCATAACCTTTTCATAGATAACATTATGTCTACATGAGAACATTTGTATAGTCATTATGAATACCTCCCTAGTTAAGAGGGAGTTGATTTTTGTAACTATGGTTGATATTCATAATACATGTTTGAGTCATTATCAATTTGTAATGCATATTATAAATGCTAAGAGTCAAAAGAAAAAATATTTTGAGTCAAAGTCCCATTGTGACTTTCAAAAGAAGAAATTTGAATTTTCAAATTAAAGTTTTGGCTCCAAAATGTAAGGTTGATCTTCTCCTAGTCAAGTCGCCCTTCTTAAATGCTCTAGTTAGCTCCATGAAATCAAGTGGGCTCCCTAATTTTCTTAGGTCGGCTCCAGCAAGGGATACGTCTATTGGGCCAAGGGAAAAACTATATAAAGGGCCTACTCGTTTTCCCATCTTGCCAAGAAACTAGCTCGCATCTTCTGAGGTAAATGCACAAGGTCTGAGATAGCATATGGGGTCATGAGAAGGGATGGTCTCAGGCAAGATTCTAAGGCAGCTCATGTGCACCTTCTAAGGTAATTTCGGCCTACTCTAAGGCAGTCAATTAGCTCGCGTTTGTGGCATTCATTAGCTCACACTCTGAGATCGCATTTGTGGCATTCATTAGCTCACACTCTGAGCTCGCATTTGTGGTATTCTGAGCTTGTACCTATGGCATGTAAGACTCGCATGGACTAAGGTAGCTTACATGTCTAAGTTAGAAATCTAGTACTCTCGGGCAACAAAGATCAGAGGTTGAAGCTAGTGAAGGAAGGTAATTATGTTACTGTGATGATGGCTAGTAAAGTAGCATATCAGAGGCAAAGAACAAAGTATGTTTTGGGCTAGATTGACTTGACTAGGATGATGGACCATAGACCATATTTGACCTAGTTGTTGACTTAGACGTGTCTATGATGAATTGAAGAATTCTCTATTGAAAAAGGTTGTTGGGTTTTTTCCACATGAGGGTTTTCCTAGGATAAATCCCGTGTTCTTGTGCATGTGTCTCTTTATGTTCTTACTATTTGATATGTTATGTGGTTGATGTATTTCTGTGTAATTATTGAATAATGAAAAATAATTATCAGTGTGAAAGACACCTTAAAAATCAACAAGATGAACACATTGATTCGATTAATACAATTAAGATTGACTTTTTGAAAATATTGTTTTAGTCAAGCTACAAGGAATTTAACAATTGGTTTGTCAATTTTTCCTATTACATGACATAAAAATCAATGTATTTTTAATCTTTTATCCTAAATTTTCACCTATACTTTATTTTCTCCAATCAAATAGATTGAAATCTTATTTGGCCTCATTTTGACGAAAGTTTAATTTATGAAGTGATATATGATATTTCAAATTATGAACTTGCAAAAATTTGTTTGAACAATTAATGTTTAATATTCATATGTGCATTCATGCTATATGCTATATAGCATTATTTCTTTAGCATTTTCTTTTATGAAGCTTTTTATGATTTAGATCTATCCATGAATCACTATGCCTTAATACTACCAAGATGTTCATGTAATACTATGTGTCTCATCATGCTTATTTAGTGGAAATTGCATGATAGTTGTGTCTATGTTCATCAACATGCTAAGACACATATCTAGAAGCTAGATCCAAATGCTAAAGACAATCAGCTCAAGCTAGTTTTCTTTTCGAGCTCTTGACACTTGCACCAAGGGCAACAATTCGTTTGAGGAGTTGCAATTCACCATTGGAAAATGAACTAGAGTGGTAGCAATTCCCACACTTGCTTCCATTCATGAATAGAAGCTCAAACTAAACTTCAGCATGAACAACCTTGGCTTTTTGCTTTGCTTGAGAAGCTTTCTAGCTTAACCTAAATTGTTGGAGATTCAATGAGCTCTCAATATGGAAAGGACACATGAACATGATTTTGAATCTCATTAAAACCCTGAAAGTAAGTGCTTTCTAGAAAGACCAATGTCTTAGCTAGTTATACCTTAATTCCTATCTTCTAGCTTGAAAACTTACTTCCATAATCCAAATAGAACGAATTCAAAAGTAAAGAGCAAGGGAAACAATTTGACAATTTCTATAGAGAGAATTTTTTAATCAAGATCAGTTGTTGTTCACGCTTTAGGGAATGTGATAGAATGCTTACCTAAAGAGGACAGTAATGTTGAATTTGTGTAGGGTCAAAATCCAGAAAGGAAACCATTCAAACCATTCCAAAGAAAGCATCATCCTCCACTACACCATAGCACCAGTGATTAGAGAATGAGCAAGATTTCCAAGTATGCATCCACATGACAAGGCACATGCTCAACTTACATGCAAGGCTACAATTCCACAAAAGCATGGGTATCAGAACCCGTTTGAAGAGTTGCTCTTGTTGTTGATCAAGATATTAAGCTCGTGTTGTTGCATTTCTGAGATCTACTATTTATGTACTTTTTTGGCTTGAAAGAATGTTCCATTGCATTTGGAGCGATGTTTTTAGTTAAAACCACCTTTCATTTAATCCAAAAAGGTGTTTGTTTTCCCAAGATACGGCTCTTTTTGTCAAATTTGAAGGTATACAGTGTCAATACAACTTATTAATTATTATTTTTTATTTTTTTTATAGAGTTCATTTTTTTGAATTCTGTTTATATTTTGGTTTGCTACTATTTGTTGAATTTGTAACTATGGTCAGTGCTCATAATGTACTTGTGATCAATTGATGTAATTATATTTATCATTGTAAAGCTTATTTATAAATGCTTGAGTCAAAGGAAAAAATTATTTTGAGTCAAAGTCCCATTGTGACTTATAAAAGATGTATATTTTAATTTTTTAAATAAAAATTTTGGCTCCAAAAGTGACAAGTCAAGTCACCCTGGCCAAGAGACACATCCATTCACCCTAGACAAACTACTAAATAAAGGCAGCTCGAGCTCCTCATTTGGGAAATTCGCATTCCTCTCTCAAGATAGTTATTGGGCAAGTGAGCAAAGGACAAGAAGGACGAAGAAGAAGGTCGAGTTTTTCTCTCTCCTATCTCTCTCTAGCAACTCGCACATGTGAAGGAATCTCTCTATGTGATTCATAGTTTCTGGGACAACTATTGTACGGGCACAGAATTTTCTATGTTACTAGGGCAACTGTTGCAGGGCCAAAATTATGGGGCAACTGGTATTCGAAGAGGGCCAAAATTCTGAAAGTGCAGGATCTTATTTGAGTGACTTCACTTCGAGAAGAAGCCCAAGCTTGACCATAGATCTAAGTGTGTCTCTTATTAAACAAGAAGAATTTCTCTATTGAAAAGGTTGTTACGTTTTCCCTCGTAGTGGGTTTTCCGAGGGTAAATCTTGTCTCTCTTTTGTGCATTGTGATATCTATTGTTCTAATGTTCTCTATTGAGCTCACCCTAATTGCACACATCATTCTACATTTAACTAACTTCAAGCTTGTCAGATTAACTTCACTAGGAAGATGGACCATAGACCAGGTTTAACCTAGTTGTTGACTTAGGTGTGTCTCTAATGAATTGAAGAATTCTCTATTAAAAAAGGTTGTTGGGTTTTTTCCTCATGTGAGTTTTCCCAAGATAAATCTCTTGTGTTCTTGTGCATCTGTCTCTTTATGTTCTTACTGTCTGATATGCTAGGTGGTCGATGTCTTTCTGTGTAATTCTTGAATGATGAATATTGATAAGAGTTGAAAAGATCAAAAATAATTCAGTGTGAAAGATACCTTAAAAATCAACAAGATAAACACATTGATTTGACTAATACAATTAAGATTGACTTTTTGAAAATATTGTTATTAGTCAAGCTACAAGGACTTTAAGAATTGGTTTGTCACTTTTTCCTATTACATGGCACAAAAATCAATGTTTTTTTTAATCTTTTACCCTAAGTTTTCAACTATACTTTATTTTCACCAATCAAATAGATTGCCATCTTATTTTGCCTCATATTGAGGCAACTTTAATTTATGTAGTGATTTATGATATTTCAAATTATGAACTTGCAAAAATTTGTTGAACAACTAATGTTAAATATTCATATGTGCATTAATGCTATATGCTATATAACATTATTTCTCTAGCATTTTCTTTTATGAAGCTTTTTATGACTTCGATCTATCCATGAATCAGTATGCCTTAATACTACCAAGATGTTCATGTATTACTATGTGTCGTCATCATGCTTATTTAGTGGCAATTGCATGATAGTTGTGTCTATGTTCATCAAGATGGCAAGACAAATATCTAGAAGCTAGATTTAGATGTTAAAGGCCCTCGACTCAAGCTAGTTTTCTTTGGAGCTCTTGACACTTGCACCAAGAGTAGCAATTTGTTCAAGGAGTTGCAATTCACCTTTGGCAAATGAACTGGAGTGGATGTAAATCCCACACTTGCTTCCATTCATGAATAGAAGCTCAAACTAAACTTTAGCATGAACAACCTTGGCTTTTGGCTTTGCTTGAGAAGTTTTCTAGCTTAACCTAAGTTGTTGGAGATTCAATGAGCTCTCAATATGGAAAGGACATGTGAACATGATTTCAAATCTCGTTAAAACCACAAAAGTGTAGAGAAATCTAGGGCAGCTAGATTAGGTGATTTCTCTTAAATTGATAACTGTTTGTGATATCTTTTTACTTATCTTAATTAGTTGCTTCTTCAACTTGATTATTATAATGTTCTTATCATCAAACAACTACCAAACAATAAAGAATAATGAGACAAGAGGAAACAAGATGTATGCAATCAGCCAGGGCCAAAACCTCTCCACTTGAGAGGAAAACCCACAAGAACTCTTCTCTTCTTATAGAACTTCAAATAACGAATTCCAAGACCTATGACCCTTGACCAAGACCCCTACAAGACTGAGTCAAACGTTTTCCTTGAAGCACTTTCTCAACCCGACTCAAACTGGCCTTCCAGCAGCTTCCACTTCATCTTTGACCAAAATTTCGAACTTGCAACTTTCACTGCAATTTCGACCTGCAGTTTTCAGCCCCTGCTGTAGAAACCCTAGGTGGCACGTGTGAGAGAGTTATGGTTATTTTGTTCTCTTCTCTCCTTTGCTTGGATAGTAGCTTCTTCTCCACCAACTCGACTTGCAAAATAGTTCCCTTTTGACTTGTTCTCGGCCTTCTATTGTGTCTGCAATAACTCAGTCTCTACTGCAACATGTAGCATTCAAACTTCTTCACGTGTGAGGAATTTCAGCCCAAAACAGTCTTCACAAATTCAGATTCTTTCTTTTGGAGTCTTCTCTTCCTTCGCTAACATTTTAGATGACTTCTCCTTGCTTTAATCGAGCTTCTTGATGCTTGGATGGATGCCCTTTGAATGAGGCGAAATGCTCCTATATATAGGCTTCCTTGAGTGCCTTAATAGGTTGACTTGTCCTTCTAGATAGGTCAACTTGCTCCTTTTGAAGGCCGACTTGTTTGTAGCACTATGATAAGGTCTTGGAGGGTCTTTGACTCTATTAGGACTCAAATAATATTCTCTTTACAATATGTAACATGCCCAAAAGGGTCTTCCATACATGACAATGACTCAATTGACTTGTAGACTCAATGACAAGTCCTAGAAACACTCAATGGGTGCTGATCTAAAAATAAATTTCCCTTGAACATGAAACCCATGCCTTAAGAATGACAATAATAAATTTATTTTTCTCTTTACATCAAATACATAAAATCATGATTACATATGTCATTATGAAAACCGAATCTAATTACATATTTTAGCACTCCCTCTTAACTGGGGAGGTATTCATAATTCATACAAGGCACTTGGACATTCTCAAACTAAATAATTCTCATAAGAAGAGTCAGATTTGTAAGCCATCTCATTAGCTACTTCCTTAGCTTATGTCGTAGCATCTCATCATACCAACTATTGGAATTTCTAAGTCTAACTCATTAGAAACCCTTCCTGTACTTTTTTATTTATTTCTGCATACTTGTTCTGATTAATTAACAAGTTATTTACCATGTAAATACTGAAAATAAATACAAGTACATGCTCAACACATCACAAATCATCAACTAAAGGAAATAGAAACAAGCACACAAGTGACATTGTTGTTTTTGGACTAATGTCCCCAGAAAAACCCAATGCAGGAAATCCGGTGCAGTTATCTGAGGGTTTGATTTATTAAGCAGTTTCAGAATACAATCAGGGTGCCAAATCCGGCTCACCCAACAGAGAAAAATCTCGACAATAGTACCTCTCTCCTTGGAAGCAGATATTCAGGTTGAAACCACAGATAAACACTCTGGCAGCTCCACAATTCCAATCTGCCCCACGAAACCCCAACATCAGCCTCTAGGGACTGCGTCAGCGCTCTCTGGCCTAGCGTTAGCCCAACGTCACTCTGGCTTGGCCTGCATCAGTCCTCTGGCCCTCTGTGTCACTCACGCTGGCCCTTTGAGGCACTGCACAACTCCTAGCTGCCTCTGCGTGAGCCCTGGCTGGCTCTGCATGAACCCTAGGCTGGTTCTGCATCCCTCTCTATGGCTATTGCATTGATCCTCCTAGTGCTATCTCTGCCTCTCTGCTTCTGTGTTCATTGCCCTTCAGCTACAACTTTGATCACTCTTTCGATTTCCTCAGCAAGCCCTGCCACAGAAAATCGAATTCTTGATCAACTCGGTGTGTTCTCCAAGTGACCCTCAAGCCTCCTCTTATACTTTTCTCGTTGACAAATCAATGGCTGAGATTAAGTCCCTAATCAACGGCTAAGATTAGATCTGGCTTGATCCATGACTTTTGGACCATTTTAACACGGTTTTACATTTATTCACATTAATATTTTATTTTCCCTAAGTTTAGACTTAGGAACTCCATTAAAAATATTAATTATTTTAATATCTCCCAAACTGTTTAGAATCTCCCCAAACCCTTTCTGGGTATTGGAGATCTCATGTGCCTTAGCCTCTCCACCAATTTTCGTGGCTAGAGCACATCCGATGCTACCCCAAATCAACACCAACCAACATTGTCACATAGTAAGGCCTTCACTAACAGCTCTATCTCTCCACAAGATCAGAGCACAATGTTGGCACGACCAATGACTGATAGAGACCATCATCATTGTCTCTCAAGGCACATACCCCACCCGAGTGTTCACAGGGCATGTCCTTTTAAGACAATTCTTATCTTAGAATAACACATCCTCAAGGAATTTCCTCTTCGACGAGTCTTGCATATTGGATGCCCTACCACATCCTCAAAGAGTATCAGAATCAATCTCATATGCTTACCCAATCCTCCATTATTTATTCACAATATGAAGACAAGAATGATGTGTCTACCTCTCCCTCTCAACTAGGGACTTGTTTCCAAGCTCCCCCTTAACTAGGGACTTGTTTCCAACAACAACCCTCTGCTCTTTGGTGGAGATCATCGTACCTTCGACTGCTTGTAGAGCACCTTCCTTCAATGTCATGAATTTCATCTTCATTATTATGGAGCCTTCGTCTTGTAGGTTTTCATCATAGGGCATCGTTCATCCATCACTTTTCTTTAATGAACCACAGGGTTGAACTACCAGTCGTGCCATCCTTCATCGAAAAGTGATCTTCTAATCCACATCTGACTTTTCTTCACACAACTACCTCTTTTAAGTCATGTTACCTTTACAACCTTCCATCCATTCTCATGAGTACTAGTTGTAGGTGACTTCTACAACTCTCTTTTCGTAGCCCTGTATCAACCCAACCAGATGTTGTTCAAAACATCAAAATGAACATCAAATCAAACTTACCTTTTATGATGGCCTTTCATCATGACATTTGCTTGCTTGCAACATCAACACCCTGCACATTCATAAACACATCTCCAAGACATTCAATGTCAAGGGTCTCCTTCCTTTATAGACTTTATCGAAGTCTTCATATCTTTTCCATGGAAATGTCTTAGCCAATTCTATTTAGTCATCGGATGTTGATCACTTTTTCTTATCTTATGTGACCATAGTTGCATTGCTCACGAACTCCTCTTCCTTTCTTCACATATTGTTCCTAGGAACTTATAGTTATTTCATCTTTGTCAACCACCTCATATTCCATATGAGGACATATTGTGTTGATTTCATCTTGTAAATATGTGAACTCGCTCAAGGCATATGCCTTCATGCATCTTATCAAAGGAAGAGATCCTTCTTCTTGCTATCTGCAACAATATGATGACATGACATAACCTATCAAATATATACACACCTCTTTTCTCCCTTTGGTCATCTAGACTTCCTTTGGCAACTTCCTTTCCTTGCTTGAAAGTACCTCAATTATCTTGACAAGCTGCACTCCTTTGTCATCATACCATCATCTTTCTAAACCATAAATCCTAGACAAGGTGGAATGATCAGCGAGACACTTTCTTCTTCAAATAAAGGTGAAACTTCTAGTGAAGATTCCAACAGAGGATCTTGATTATCCTCATCCTGCAAATGGTCCTTCCTAAGGATGATGATGTATGATGAATTATTTCTATCTTCTATCATGCTAGATGACTTTCTACCAACCATATATACTACTTATGCTTTCAATGGGGTTACCATAAGCTACTTCCTTTCTACAATGACTTCTACAACCATGTAGGCTTCTACTTTAGCTATCCTTTCAAGCTTCTATAAAGATCTTTTGCTTCAATCGTATGCTTCTAATATGATGCCATCTCCTAATGCATCCTATCATACTTACAATGCTTTCTACCATGATAACTATCTTTCACAAAAACTAAAAGGAATTAAGTGAAGGATATTATCTCAGTCATAGCAATGATCTTTCACTTCCTCCTTTGATTTCTTCTTCTCAAGGTCTTCCAATTCCTCGTGTTAAAAATTGGAAGACCCAAATTTATACTGCAACAGCTAATTAAGTTTCTTCTATTTGTCAAATAACTAAACAAATTATTTATTGTATTCTACGATAAATATCGAAACTAATACGCTACAACCTCCACTAATTAAATTAATATACAAAAACAAGAATCTGAGCAAGAGAGAAATAACACACAAGTGACACCGTTATTTTTGGGCCAATGTCCCCGGAAAAACCCAATGTGGGAAAACCGGTGTAGCACCTAACAGTTTGTATTATTATGAAGTAGTTTCTTAATACAATATTTGGATGCCTTACTAGCTATCAAATACAAAGAATCTGACTGACAGAGAATTTAGTGAGATATACCTCACACTATCACTGGCGATCCAACACTGATCTAGCCACTGAATGGCTAGCCCCTAACAGTTTCTACGCAATCATTGCACTGCTCTGTGTCACAGCATTTGGGGCCTACGTCACTCTTTCTGGCTAATCGATTTGCTTCTGGAACTTCGACTTCTACCCTCCCAGTCTCACACCCCGGCTTCTAGCTCTAGAACTCGACTCTCCAGCAAATTTCAGATATCCTCTTAGGCTCTGCGCTGCCTCTGCGTGGCTCCACGCTACCCAGCATGGCTTCTACGTGGCTCCACGCTACCCAACGTGGCTTCTGCGTTGCCTCTTTTGGATCTCTCTCTGCCTCCTCTGCAATGTATTCCTGAATCAGGAAACTCTCCAACCAGAAACTATCTCTACCCCTCATTGCAAGAAAGTATTTCGATCTCTCTCCAGCAAATGCTATGCTGCTCTCTAGAGAAATTTGATATTTCATCTTTCACTCAATGTGTTTTCCAAATGTCCATCAAGCCTCTTCTTATAATCCTCTCGTTGATCAATCAACGACTCATATTAGATTCCAATCAACGGCTCAGATCATTTTGGCTTGATCCTCATCTTCTAGAAGTTTCACCCCTAGTTTAATTAATACCCTTCAATTATTTCAATTTCCTAAGTTTAGACTTAGGCCTCCATTAAAAATAATTAATTATTTTAATAAAACCTTCTCCGAGTGGAATTTCCCAAATCAATTTCTAGGTATTCTGGAATACATGTGTTCTAGCCTCCCTGCAAATTTTGAGGCTTAGAGCACATCCAATGCTACCAGAAATCAACACTCCCTCTTAGCGAGGAATGTGCTCTAGTAATGTAACCTGCTGAAGCATCACCCTTCTCTGTAACATCTCCCTTTGCACTGCTGATGTCTGACATCACTGCCCACCAACTACTGCGCAAATGTTGCATCTCTATTGTTGTTGACCCTGCCACTACCAACACTGCATCTGTACTGCAACCCTTGTAAATGTTGCATCTGTGTTGTTGCTAGCCTTGCCACAACCAACACTGCATCTACGCTGCAACGTTCCACAATTGTTGTTGCTATTGCTTTAGCAACAGAAAAGCATCCAAAATTACTAAACAGGTGTTCAGTATGATGCATTTGTTGCGAGAGTTCTGACTGCTGCTAGTCTCTGCATTGTTATTGAAGCCATTGTGTTGTTACTGACTCCACTCTGTGACAACTGCACTGTTGCCAACACTAGCTATGCGTTGTTCAGACTTTGGTGCTCCTAGCCATTGCGACTGTTACTCTGGCACTCCTTTGCATCAACAGATACCGGTTCATCCTTCTACTTCTGATATGGGCTCTTGTAGCAAGGTAATGATCCAAGAGGTGGACTCCACAAGGATTTTTCCCATTTGCAGTTCTTTCTAACTACAGTACTAGATCACCCCACCTCTCCCATGGAGGTATCTCAGCAATCATGGCAAACTTCTTTTCCTTGATCTTTGCAACTACAACCTGAGGATCATGTTTCGCATTCTTGTCCTTCTTCTTGAGAGGACACTGCGTCGCGTAGTGACCAAGTTCACCATACCGGAAACATTTAATCTTTGAGACATCCTTCTTCTTTCTTTGTTGTTCCTGCTGCCCCTTAGATGCAAGGGTTGTATTCTCTTCCTCCTACTTGGCCTTCGTCCCACTATTGCTACTGCTATCAAGTTTGCACTTGACTAAGTCTTGCCTCATGTTAGGATATTCCGACACATAGGAAATACTTAAGTATAACTTGGTCTAGTGTATAGTTAGGTAAAGTGTGTTTCTTTAGTATGTACTTTTTGTAACTTACAATCCGACAGTCATGATATGTTCTAGACATAAAGTGATCCGACGATTCATTCTCTCCTTGGTATTACCGACACTTGATCCGTGGCTTAACACCCGATTGGTCCATGATCTCTATTTAAAGAGCATGGAGGGTCATTTGTCTGGTGTCTGTTCATGAGAGAAGTTTATGTAAATTTTCTTTCTTTTACATTAATAAATTGCCTGAAGTGGCCGCATTGGCTCAGGTCGTGGATTGTTTTCCTCTTTGAGGGTTTTATTCACGCCAAGAATACTGGTGTATTGATCTGTGATCTGCGGCGTCCTTTGATGTTCTATCTAAGGAACTTACCCTATAAATTCCTACATGGTATCAAAGCTATTAGAGGACCGCATCCGTTGGTGACCTAAATCCAAAGTCGGTACAACTACATCCGATTGTAGTTTCCCATATCTATTGTTTCTGACCACTTTCGGGCTAAGAGGACTGCTCTGTTGTGTTAGGAGCATCTATTCCAGTGAGGAACCCCTTTCATTTCACGCGAAAAGGTTTACACTAGCCCTAACTATGTCATTTTTAAGATCTTGAGATATGAAGTCTTTATTTGCAATTATAGTTATTAATCTCTTTATTTATTTTGGTTTATAGTCCTATATATATATTTTTATTACAGGATCTATACCTTTCATTTCTACATATGCTCTTTGCCCCGCGACTCTATTCGATCTGGGCAAACCAGAAACAGAAAGAAAGGATTTTTCTCATGCATATGCTATTTTCCGCTGCATCTTAGTGTGATCTTGAAAAATTAGAAACATTGAGGAAAATACCTAGTTTCTAGCCAAACCTAACTTTAAGCTATAAGACTCAGACACTTGTGCTTGTTCGGTTGGTTTGTGTGGTTGGTTTTTTTTGTTTTGTAGGCAAAAAAGGGTTTTTTAAGCAAGCACGCACCCCAAAGCATCAGTGAGCAAAAAAAAAAAAAAAAACCCTTCCTCCTTTCCAACAAGTACTAACCTTTTAAACTAGCTCACTTGGACTAAAGATACTTTATGAGAATAGAGGTCTTGGGTTCAAGTTTTTCTTTTGGTTGAGTTACTTTTTCAAAAAGCACATGTACCTTATGTTTTAAAGTTACCTTATGTAAAAGTGTTCACCCATTATAAAAAATCAGTCACTTATAAGTCTAAAGTCACTTTATCTTTTATTTAAGTTATAATTTAGTGGATAGCTCATAAAGTACCATTGTAAAAGTGACTTTCACATATTTATAAAAGTGGCTCACATAAAGTAATCTTTCTAAAAGTGAGTTAATTAGATTAAGTTTGGAAAAAGGGGGATTTTTTTTTTTTAATATAACATTATCATCAACTTCCAAACATTCACGTGGTTCGTTGGCATCTTCAACAACTTTTCTTCAAAAAGCCATAACTTCTTCATCTGGAAGCCATTTTCAGAGCCGTTTTTTTTTTAATCAGCCTAATTTTTCGAGATCTTTCCACTGGAACACTTAGCTTCAGCATATACAGCTTCAGTTTATTTTAAAATGGAAAGTCCATGCCTAGTTATTCTTGACAACACCAACTACTTCCAATGGCTATCCTACATGGTGGATTTACTTAGAAGTAAAGGTCTTTATACAATAGCCTCAAGCCAAGAGTCTAAACCTCAAGATAAAAATACGTAAGCCAAATGAGAAAATAAGCAAGATCAAGCACGTGGGTTGATAGGGATGTCTATTTCTCCAGCCCTTGGATTCCATATTGCAGAAATTGATACCCCTGATAAACCAATGAAAAAGCTCAGTATTGTCTTTGGAATTAAAAATGAAATTAGAGCCCATCAACTCGAAAATGAGTTGCTTACTTTGAACCCCAATAATTTTTCTTCCATTGAAGATATTTTGTCCAAGTTCAAGACCCTTAGACTTCTCTTCGAAGGTGTTAAGATTAAGAAGGAAGACGGTAGCCTTATCTATTCCATTCTTACTAAGTTAGGAGCAACCTACTATGTGTTTGTTTCCACCTTCCATTCCACTAGAGAAGCCTTTATTTCTCAAGGACAAGACTACAAGTCCCTCTCTTTTGATGTCTTTTGTGATTCTTTAATAAGAGAACAATAAAAACTCTTACATCTTGGTCTTCTTAATACTGGAAACTCTTCTAGGAAAGCCTTAGTAGCCCAGTAGCAACCAAGTTCAAAGAATCCTAAGAAGCAACATCCTAAAAAGAATGGTCCTAAACCAAATAAAGGTCCTAAGCCATTTCGGTCTCAAAATGAAAAATCAATTCAACAAAATGATAAGGCAACTAAAAACAAAGGGAAGAAGACTGATAGACATTGAAACTTTTGTAATCATGATGGCCTCTTAGAATCCAAATGCTTTAAGAAGATGGAAGCCTTGGAAGTAGCAATGAAGAAGCACAACACCCATTTGGAGCGCTCTTCAACTTCAACTTCATCTTCAGGAATAACACAATCTGCATGTGGTTGTCAAGCATCTCAGTTTGGTTATGCATTAAATGTATCTTCTTCTTCTCATTCTCATGAGTAGCTCATTAATTCTGGAGCTTCTTATCACATGGCCAAAAACAAAACCATGTTTTCTTCTTTAAATGATTGTAACACCAAAAATATATATGTTGGTGATGATAGATCTCTTAGCGTTGTAGGGACTAGTACTATTCATCTAGACAATGGTCAATTTAATGATGTACTATGTGTTCCTACCTTATCCCGCAACCTTCTATCTGTATATCAGATAACTCATTCAGGTGAAGGTAAAACCATTGAATTTTCACCTCATGATGTTGTAATTAAGGACCTAAGAGATGCTAGACAGACTTTAGCTACTGGTATTGTTGATGATTCTACAAGGTTGTATAAGTTTAACAACTTTGGGCCATCAACTCTTCCCTCTGTATTTGTTGCTCATAATGATGAAGTGAGTAAACTTTGGCATGAGCGATTTGGCCATTTAAACTATTGCTCTCTTCAAAATCTATGTAAAGAAAATATGATGACAGGTCTTCCTATGGTATCTTGGAGAGATAGTGTTTGTTCCGGATGTGTACTCAGAAAACATCATTGGGATAGTTTTGAAAAACGTGCCTCTTGGCACGCCTCAGCCTCCTTACAGCTTGTGCATAGTGATTTATGTGGTCCACTTCCAATTAAGTAAAGTGTGTTTCTTTAGTATGTACTTTTTGTAACTTACAATCTGACGGCCACGATATGTTCTAGACATGACATGATATGAGGGTTCATTCTCTCCTCGGTATTACCGACACTTGATCCATGACTTAATACCTAATTGTTCCATGATCTCTATTTAAAGAGCATGGAGGGTCATTTTTCTGGTGACCGTTCATGAGAGAAGCTTTTGTAAATTTTCTTTCTTTTACATTAATAAATTGCTTGAAGTGGCCGCGTTGGCACAGGTCGTGAACTTTTTCCCTCTTTGAGGGTTTTAACCACGTCAAGAATAATAGTGTACTAATCTGTGATCTATTCATGAGCGGTGTCCTTTGGTGTTCTATTTAAGGAACTTACCCTGTAAATTCCTTCACCTCATCTCTTCCTGCTGAAGAACACCCCACATTCCTTCCCAATCTGGCAATTTCTCTCTGCCCAGGATACTCTGGACAAACACTTGCCATTCTTCTGAAACTGAATTCAGGGCCAACCTTACCATCTCTATAGGTTGAGGTGTTGATCCTACAGCTGCGAACTGATCTCGAACTTCCTGAAGCTTTGACAGGAACAAATCAATGCATTCCCCTTTCTCCATCCTAACTGATCTCAGCTTCTCCTCCAAGTACATCTTTCGCTGCTCCAAAGATCCTTGACATAGCGTAGCCAAGGCATCTCACATCTCTTTGGTTGTCCCTTTGCCAACAATGTGACATACAACATGATCCCTCACTCCATTGAGGATCAACCATTTGGCCTCGCCATCTCGACCTTGTACTTTTTGAGTGGATCTGCATCATCGGGTATAGCTACCACACTGTCGACGTACATCTTGAGATCATGCTCATCCAAAAGGCATGAAATCCTAGCCTTCCAGATCACATAGTTGGATGCTCCATCCAACCGATCTTGATCTCTCAGCCCGTTAGCTGCCATCTCTGCCAACAAAAATGTCGAACTGCTTCCTCTCTCCTCTACGTCGCTGTTGGGCTCGCCTACGCACTCCCTATTGGAGTTAGTAGATCTTCTCCTCTCTACTGCTACTCAGCAAATGAGAATTCAAACTTCTTGGCTGGAAGTCCTCGGAGGAAGAATTCCCTCAAAATAATGTCTCCTTCTCTCTTCTGACGTTTTTTTGCCCCGACAACTGCTGCAAAAAACTGCATCTCACCATAAATTGCTCTGAGCTGAAGCTTTTGCTGCACTGCTCCCTCTACCACTGACAAATCTTGATCTGGAAATCTTACCTCTCTGTCGACTCACTCAGAGAGAGATCTTCCACGAAAATCTTTCCCTCTTGGCTTGGATTATGCAATTCCTCTGAGGATTCGATCTACTGCCTATGCAGTGTTGAAGAATCTAGGGAAATTAGAATTAATGTGATTCTTCTTAGCTTGATAACTATTTTTTAGGTGTTTTAAGTTTTCTTCTTAGCATAGTCTTCACTTGATATTATTATAGTGTGTCTTCTTAGTTCATCAAATAGCTACCAAAACAAGGAGACAAGAACACACAATGTTGGCTATCTTCTAGGGCCAAAACCAACCTCTCTTAGAAACCTGCACAAAATCCTTCTTATAGAGATTCCAATTGACGAATACCAAGACCATGACCCTTTCCCTTCTAAGCCACTCCAAGACCAAGACATCAATCCTCTTCTTTGTCACTACTGAGATCACTACATCATTGAGATCTTCATTACTACTACAACATCATAGTTGCATCTTCACTGAGGTCTTCATCAACAAGATCTTCATATTAATATTTGTATACATCCATGAGTGTTGTAGTCAGATCATGAACTTGCAACTCTGCCTTCATTAGAATTGTGATTGTGTTTTCATGATTGCTTGAAAGTCAAGCCAGGGAGCATTACTATAGGGTCAATGAGATCTTTATCATCATAATTACGCTAAGAGTATATGCTCCTCTATGTATATCGAGATCATGTGTGCTTCTGTGTGATCCTCCTCAAACATTGCGAGACAATGAGACAGTGACTACAGTTATGTCGAGACAGTGATTACAATGATCATATTTATGCGTTCAGAGATAATGCCGAGATAGGGTATGTCTCTGTTTGATCCCCGACATTTCTTCATTATAGTTATCTCGAGAATTTGACTGAACTGTCACGTAACTCTTAGGTATGTCGAGATTGTATCTCTCCATTCACATGTGTGCCAAGATTGTATCTTGCATAGAAACCATTATTACACCAAGATTGTACTTTAGAGATACCCAAGATCGTGTCCCCCTATCATGCGTATTTCAAACCCTTGTATTCATGCGTATTACCCTGTGATAGAGTCTTGAAAATCTCAAACAAGTATGAGTTTCTTCCTTGTATTTTGTGGATACCCCAGCTAGGTATATATAATGATTTTCCCTCCATATTTAGCGGACCTGAGCCAGTGAAGAGTTGTGTCTTCGATGCAAGCCGACATGACATCCTTTAATTCGATAACTGCTTTCTTCATCGTTTTGCTTGTTGCCTTCATCAAGAGGATTGTGCTTGTCTTGGAGGGTTGATCTAGACACTAGGTTGACTCATATACATTACATATATGCTCAAGAAGAGATTTTTACATGTCTTTGACTCTTTGACTTTCCTAGACCTATGGAATGAGCAAGAAACTCATTCTTATAATTTACAAAAATAAATATTTCCTTTTCTTGACAAGTACAAAGATCAAAATTACATTTCTAAATACCGAACCTAGTTATAATTTCTTCAACACCCAACACTTCGATCTCCCTCCTTCTCTTTAGCGATGGCTCTTCCAATCTGCTCTCTTGCTTCACCTACACTCTAATACCATGTGAAAATTTGGAAGACCCAAATTTCTACTGCAACTGATTACATTTCTTCTATTTGTCAAATAATTGAACAAATTATTTATTGTGTTCTACGGTAAATATCGAAACTAATACACTGCAGCCTCCACTAATTAAATTAATATGCGGAAACAAGAATCTGAGCAAGACAGAAATAACACACAAGTGACACCGTTATTTTTGGACCAATGTCCTCGGAAAAACCAAATGTGGGGAAACCGGTGCAACAGCTCAGGGTTGTATTATTATGCAATAATTTATGAATACAATCTTTGGATGTTTTGCTAGCTATGCCATACAGAGAATCTGACTAACAAAAAGATGAGTGAGATAGACCCCACACTATCACTGGTGATCAGCACTAATCCAGCCACTGAATTGCTAGCCCCTCGCTGCCTTTGCGCAGTTTTTGCGCACTCACTGCGCTGCTCTGCTTCACAGCTTTTGGGGCATGCGTTACTCTTTCTGGTTGATCGATTTCATTCTAGAACTTCGACTTACTGCCCTCCCAATCTCACACACTGGCTTTTGGCTCTGGAACTCGACTCTCCAGCAAATTTTGGATCTCCTCTTAGGCTCTGCATCACTCCCTTTGCCTCTGCAAACTCAAGAACTGGAAATCATACCTCTCTATCGATTCTCTTAAAGAGAGATTTCCTTGGAATCTCTGCTTTCCCGGCAAGGACTACACAATCCCTTCAAGGGGATTTGAATTGTTGCCAAATGCAGCTATTGGCCTCTCTGCTCAGCATTGGATTTGCTCTTCCTGTTTCAAAATCAATGCTCTGATACCATGTGAAAATTCCTACACTCAAGGAACCCCTACCGCAACAAATCTGAAGCTACTTCACCTACTTAATTTTAAATTACATTCGTCAAGTTATTCTTCTGAATACTGAAGAAAATTACTTCTGTGGCCTACACTAATGAAATATTTGATCTCATGAAACAAAAAATAGAGCAAAGAACAAGATACATAGGACACTTATTTTTGGACACAATAGTCCCCGGAAAAACCCAATGCGGGAAGATCGATGCAGCAGTTCTCAAAGTTTATTATTATGCAGGAGAAATATCTGAATACAAATCTAGGATGCTCATCTAGCAACCATTTACATAGAAAATACTGGACAAAATACTGGTGAAATAATCTCACCCTGTCACTGGAGAATCAATGACTGATCCTCAGCTCTTGGAGACTCTACGTCACCCTCTGATGGCCTCTACCTCAAATTGTGTCACCCTGGGTAGCTTCTGCATCACCCCTGCTGGGTATTACGCTGCCTCTCTTGGATCTTTTCTTGGCTGAGAATTCGACTTTCTTGCCTCCAGTCTCACATCCTGGCTCCCGGCAACTACAAATCGAATTCCCTCTGCAGAATTTCCAATTTCCCTCACTAACTGCATTACCTCAGCGTCAGCACTGTGTAGGCCAATGTCAACCCTCCTCTAGACGTCTTCTGTCCTTTCTATGCCTTGTATTTTTCGTAAAGTCCTTCTCTCAAAATCTCACTGTCCCTCTGCTGCAAGACCTCCCCAATCGAGTTTCCTCCTGAGAACTTCTCACCTCAGAAAATCGATTTCCTCAATCTGTGTGTGTGTGTTTCCAAATGAACCCCAAGCCTCCATCTTATACTTTTCCTGTTGAATCTTCAACGGTTGAGATTAAGTCGCTAACCAATGGCTAAGATTAAAACATGACTTGATCCGCCTTCTAGATCATTCTCACCCATATTTTGATTAATACCCATTAATATTTTAGTTTCCCTAAGTTTAGACTTAGGAACTACATTAAAAATATTAATTATTTTAATAAAATACAATCCGGGTGGAATTTCACCAAACAGTTTCTAGGTTCTTTAGAACTCATGTGCCTTAGCCTCTCCACCAATTTTCAAGGCTAGAGCACTTCCGATGCTACCAAAAAATAACACCGACTTGATCTTGGAGGTATTTCGACACTTCAAAGACAAATAATTTTTTATTTACAAGATACAATGTGCCCATAGGGTCTTCAATATATGACAATGAATGACAATGAATCTTTAACCTAGGACAAATGTTAAGTTGCCAACTAGGGCCAAACTCCATGTGGGTCAGCTTATTTATGGTTGCTAATATTTTTATTGGATCCCTCTTGTCGAGAGGTGTAGGATTGATCCAAAGATCATCCGATTCCGATATGTATTTATGTAGATATGAATTTATTTAGATTATGGTTTTATTATCTAGCCGACCAGCTCTTGAGTAGACTCAGAAGCCCAATAGTCACGCCTATTCATCACTTATGTTTTAGTATAAATTGGCAAGGACTTGAAGTCATTTCACACACAAAAAAATTCTTAAGTGATCTCCTCCTCTCCAGGTCTTGGGTTTTTGGAGAAGGAGGGAGACACCAAGAATAATACGCTAGCCTTATGATGATGCCCTACCAATGCAGTCATGAAGATCTATCACGCTGATCATGGAGATGCATAAGCGCAGCTAATGGAATAAGTTTCAACACTGTAGAGTCTAACCCTCAACGCAGTGAAATGGAGCTTCTATATGAAGCCCAAAAGGGACTATTATACGCAACACAAATCCGCAGCACAAATACGCAGTACATGGAGACACAGCTAATAAATATGTTCATATAGTATGTTGTTCTTGGAAGACCTAGTCGCACTCATAATGCAATATATATATATATATATTGAAACACTGTCATATAATAAGACACGCAGGTCTAGCAGCATAACGTGGACACATATATACCCATCATCAAAGACCTAACACGCAGGTCTGGCAGCACAACGTGGATATATATACGCATAAATAAAAGATCTAACATGCATTTCTGGCAGCGTAGTGGAGACATATATCTGGCAACGTAATGAAGACATATATCTGGAAGCGTTGTGGAAACATATACATACGCATCAATAGAAGATATTACATATGGATTTCACATTGATATTACAGTCCAGATATATATGTACGCTGGGCATAGAAACGCTGGTCATAGGAATATATACGCTGGGCATAAATAATGGAAAGACAATATATATTGGAACATAGGTAATATAGTGCCACACAATATATATTAGAAAGCAGTCACATATATGCATGTAAACCTAGTCACTGGAACGCAGTCTTCTACATGGAACGCAATCATGGATAAGCTGTGCAGTCATATATACACCGCAGTCATGGATACGTTGGGCAATCAAGGCTCATAGGTAAGAAGGAATACGTTGTTCATCATGGAGTCATATAGACGTTATATATATATATATGGAGTGCAGTCAGGACAGCAAGTGTAAGGAATATGTTGTGCAGTTCAACATATGGGATGCAATCATATCCCTGAGCAAACCCTATATGGAAATAATATAGCCTAGCTACTTTGCTAGTCTGCAAGCCATGGCAAGCAGCTAAGGCTGATATGTATATGACCTCCATTATGAAGCAACAAAAGGGTATTATGAGTAGCATGATGAGCTGCATAATGGGCAGTAGTATGAGCAGCATGATGCATGAGCAAGCAGCGAAGGCTGATATCAACAGAGGCAAATTGTTGCATGATGAAGCAACGAGAAGGCAGAGGTAGCAGCATGGTGAGCAGCACTATGAGATCATGTGCATGGGTACATTAGCAGGGGCAACAGCATGATGATGATGCTCATTAGTTTGAGCAGCATTATGATGGATAAGATCATGGACATCAGCAGCAGCATGGTGCAATATGCAATGGTGCAACTAGAGGACCAGATGTAGCACGATGATAGGTATCAGTTGAAGCAGAATGTCTTCAACTGATCTCATCGTTATAGGAGATGATCTATGCTTAGATCTAGGACAAGTCAAAGTGTTGACTTCTGTTGTAAATGTACTATCTCTCTCTCCTCTCTCTTTCTCTGCTGAACTTTGAAGATAAAAGAAGATTATCATAAAGGGTTTCCCCACACATTGTGGGGTTTGTCCCTGGCTCGCGCCACATCTTGTGGTCCTCTTGTCTTGGCTTGTCTTCTGCGATTTATATTTATGTTCTATCTGCAGTTTACTTTATGCTGATGTGATTGCTAATATGGAAAAGAAATTAAATAAATTGCTCTAGCATAGAACATTCCAAAAATTAACAACAAACCCTAGAAGCACTAAATGGGTGCTTGACCTATAAAATAAAAGAACTTGAGCATGAAACCCATGCTCCAATAATAATAATGACTCTAATGACTCAATATAAATCCTAGGAGTCCACAATAGGGACTTTGCCTAATAAAGTATGACCCAAGCATGAAACTCATGCTTTAATAAGTCATTGTAATAATAATAATAATAGTAAATTCTTTTTCATTCTTTTGACAAGTATATTACATAATGACTCAAATACATTTATGAAGGCCGAACCTAGTTAAATTCTTCAACAACTTCAAGATACTTTAAGGTGTAGACCTTCTTTCTTTGAGTAGATGTGTGGTCCTTGAGGTCTTCTTCTCCTTGTAATGTCTGAGCTTCCCAGGAATGCTTCAAGTGTGGAACCCTTATTTGGATGAGCTGGATATAACTCCAAAAAGCTCCTTACTCTGCCTCAAGGGCTACCACAAGCAGTGATGAGTGAGACATGAAATCTTTACCCCAAGGTAGGGGCATCAAGGGTTCGACTCTCTTGATTCCCTCAGTGTGAGATGCATGAAGCTTGGGCACCAACGGTTCACCCTGTTACCCACCATTGAAGGCGATGAAGTCTCTAGGGGTTTCCGCGCGTGGTTTTAAATAGAGGTCCTTACTAAATAATGGCAAGAACCTACTTTAATGAGATAATCACATAATTCCTCAAATTACAAATTCAGGTGTATCATTCAGCAGATTCCAATCCAAATATAAGTAAAATTTTAATGTCTTTTCTACATAGCATATGATGCTTCCATGATTATCTTCTTAGTTGAACTGTATTAATTCTAAATGGAAAACAACCGGGAAATATAGTGTTTAAGCCCTAATACTGTCATAAGTGGTTATAAATATGAAACTGACCTGCAGCAACATGGAGTGGGGAACGGTGTATATTGGATGATGAGGGATTGGATCCAGCTTCATTGACCAACATAGCAATAACATTTGCATGACCATTGCTTGCTGCCCAGTATAGAGCAGTTGAACCATTGTTATCCTTTGCCTCAGCATCTGCACCCCTCTGTGACAAAACGTTACAGATCAGATCAGCGACCTGTATATCATCCTCAATGAGGAAAAGCCAAGTAATTCATGTCTGTTGATTGATCTATTGCACTGAAACAAAGACATCAGACGAGTTATCCATAAGGGGGTTTCAGACATAAAGTGTTTACCATACTTCCACATGTTAATGGACCTTATAATTGCACTTTGTATTCACTGAAAAGTGTCCTATGAGATTTTTGAAACAGGCACTGCCCATTTCAGGAATTATGTTCGATGGAAAGTAGTCATGGAAACCTTTTTCAGCAGGTAATTGCTGGAAATTTATCAGAACTACTGAAGTTGTAAATGAAGAAAACATTGAAAAGGAAAAATCCTGAAAGTCACCTGACAGCTGCAAATTTTAAAATAAGATTCTTCAAAAAGTATTGAGAGCGCCAAAAGGATCACTAGATAAACAACAAGGAATAAGAAAGCAAAAACAATATGATGCTTCCCATTGCAAGGAATGCACCTCACTAATCCTTTTATCGACAGTCCACGAGAAAAGGAAAGTTCATATCTGCTATTTTAGAATTCAACAAGGACTCCATCCAAATTTCTCCAAGTTGAAGCACAAAATGGATTATTGTAAACAAAATATAAGAATTTGATGCTTGTGGAATAAATACAAAGGTACATTCAATATGATATGCTAATTTGATGCTTTCTCTTGCCGACAATTACTTGTGAATGGTCCATTTTCTCAATAATGCAGAAGAAATCAAGAGTTCATTTCTTGGTGGTAATATAACACTAGAAAAAATGCTAGAGTTTACCTTTAATGTTAGTGACTTGACATATGACCAATATAAAATGTTAAGAGGATGACTAGTTAATAGAATCCGTCTAATAAATACCAAATACATGTATAATTAACTGCTTAAAGATATGTTCGTTTGAACCATCTTAATATGATTATTTATTACTCCCATCTCTCTTTTGTGTCCTTGTGTACATATATCAGAGCATTGATACATGAAGCCTGCGATTGATGTCGCAGTGCGAACGATCTAGGAGTCTGCACCAAAGACTGGGAGTCCCCGCACATTAAAAGTTCTGGATATGGGAGTCCCACACAAAAGAAGTTCTCAACATGGGAATCCCCACACGCAAGACGTTCAGGACATCAAAGCGAGTTTATGTAAGTTTTTAAAGAGGGAAAGGCATTTAAAAGATTGAAAGGTTATAATTTAGAAATTTATTAAGAAAAAATTATCAAAAAGTATCAAAAATTAAATTCAAAATTAAGAAAGAACTACATGAAGATATTTGAAGAGGTCGTCGAATCAGTGCCGTAGTCGAGGACTTAACAAACACCAACATTGTTGAGTGTCATACAGATACTCAAAGAATTTGCAGACGCTATTGAAGGATAAGGTAGCCATTGCTTAGGGCATCCAACGGTGATGTTGCAACACGGGACCTGATAATTTGTCCAAAACAAATCCTATAACAGATCTCAGACCAATATTTGTACACAAATGGCACACTAGAACTTGTATAAAACAGATATCGATGTCTTCGAAGAGAAGATGCCCAAAACCTATGGTTCCCTATAGAGCTTATGAAAAAACGAGGATTAAGAACTATAACTGAGGATCCAAAACACCCTGTGCAACATACATCATATATTGATATACATAGAGAGTTAAGACTTGTACACCTAGAAAACGTTTATATGATAGTTCCAGGAACTGAAGTGACGACGTGCCCATAAGGGTTTTGCTATGGACGTACAGTGTGAAGATGCTAGGAATGACATATGTGCATACTGCCTAGTTTAGAAGACTTGCATAGACATTTGTGAGAAATCCATATTGCACAAGAGACCATTGATATATTGTGAGACCGAGAACATTACAAGATAACTATGTATTTTTCTATTTTGAGAATTTAATTTTGTAAATTCCAATGTTCACTTTATAGGTAAGAATGCGCGTTGTCTAATTATTAGAATTTTTGGCCACAATCTAGCCAAAAAAAAATTGGTCAAATTTTCATTTTTGTTGTTTAAATTGGATTTTTGATTGCATAAATGACTTCAGCATGCTGATAAACCCCTAAGGCACTCGAAATGTGGAGAGTTTGCAACTCAAACTTGTGATTCCAGCAAATTCGTGCTGGATTCTGAGCAATTTTGATCAGAAAAGGTGCCGAAAAACCCTCCAAAAAGTTTAACAGATAGACTACAGTGTAAGAATGTATGTAGTGTCCTTGGAATTATTATTGATAGCAATGGCCAGTTTATCCCCAAAGTATGTCAACATAGCATTTGTAATTGAGGGAAGTCAAACAAAGAAGAAGGGTGAAAGAAGTGATGTTGCCATTCACGATACCAAGGATTTTTGATTGCATAAATGACTTCAGCATGCTGACAAACTCTTGAGGTACTCAAAATGTGGAGAGTTTGCAACTCAAACTTGTGATTCCAGCAAATTCCCGCCAGATTCTGAGCAATTTTGATCAGAAAAGGTGCCAAAAAACTCTCCAAAAAGTCTAACAGATAGCCTACAGTGTAAGAATGTATGTAGTGTCCTTGGAATTATTATTGATAGCAATGGCCAGTTTATCCCCAAAGTGTGTCAACATAGCATTTGTAATTGAGGGAAAAAAAACAAAGAAGAAGGGTGAAAGAAATGATGTCGCCATTCACGATACCAATGAAGTTGAAGAGAATGGTATCACTAATGACAAACATGGTGCCCACTTATTTTGACTGGCTTCAATAAAACTCTCTTACGTGGACCTTAGTGGAAATTGTAGAGGGGTTGTTAAATGATGTATCGTTGCCTAGGGGAATTCGATAGAAATCTGCTTTCAACATGAGAGTGATGGCAACCAAGAGGGCGAAAGTATTTCTTCTTACCATTAGGCAACCACATATTCTATGGGATGCTTGTATCATTTCCCTTGCATAGATAGTTTGTTTAAGAATACTAAGGGAGTAGCAATGTTTTTCAAGTAATTTATGATGTGACAAGTATTCTCAAACTACACAAAGGTAAGTGATACATGAAAAGAAGCTTTTTCTATTTTTTACTTGAAAGAATCAATTAAGTTCCTGTGATGATCCCCTTAAGTATCCATGTCTTTGTTATTTCACGAGGATCAATGCATGCAAAATTTCAATTTTTTTGTTGTGTTTCTGGATGACAATATAATTTATCGATGACAAAGATATAAAGAACACTTGTAACAGACTTTCAATATCCTTCAAGGGGTTGGTTGGGCATACATTGAGTATTCATAGGTTTGATGAAATTTCCACATAATTAGTATCATTGAGTGAGGAGATTTCCTTCAATTGGATTCCTTTTCAAAAGAATCATTGTCAATTAAGTATCACGCAGTCCCATATTGTGTCAATTACAAAGCAACAAGCTAGTTCTAATAACACTCTCTGTCATAAATTCTAATAGATCTCACGAATACTATTGAAGCTAGCAGATTGATTCTCTGGTATAGTGCAAGGCATTAGGCAGGTAAATCCCACACTATTATAGCCTAATCTAGGCCCCAGCTTGACCTAGTAGTAAACATGATATAATGAACACCACTATTATTTAGTGTTATGAAAATCCATTGTACATGTTGATGGCATAGTAGATGTTTTAATAAGCAGTTTGTGCCAATAAGATCCATTGCATAAGTATCAAATATATTCAATATTGTGGTTATCATTAATTTTAAGACCCATTATAAGATGATTACATAGGCCTTTTTATAGGCGGTTTCATGTTTTGTCGAAGGAATGTTTGTTTGACATTTGAACTTCTCTGAAAATGGGATAAGTTTTGCCAACATATTTTGAAACTTTTGAAGTCATGTATTCCCCTTATCATCTTGAGTTAAAAATGGTATTGAACATTATAAAAACAACATTATTCTTTTCGTGACTAGCTGCAAACAGAATTGCATGAGCTTCATTTGGTTGTTGTCTTAGCTGCAAACAGAAGAAGGCATAAAGACTTGCATGGAGAAATGTTTGATAGAACACCATAACTCATTAGCTCAACATGTACAAGTTATAAAGGTAGATAAGGTATGTTAGAATCCACAAAAGGTATGTTGATGTCTTCACTCACCCTTTCAAACTAATGAAGAAATATTTTTGTGGATATGTTACACCCACCTAGAACCAAAATTACATGGTTTGGAGTCAAGAATGACTTGACAAAGCCAAGAAGCGTCAGCATAACTCGAACGTGGGAAATACTTGAGAAAAGCTCGACATAAAACTCGATGAATTCAAAACTCACAAAACACTTGAATTTTCAAAAAAAAAATTGAAACTTTTCATTTCATGATAAATCCTCTTCATAGACATCAAGATAAAAACCTACAAATATTTATATCCATGACTCTCACCATACAAAATCACCCTCTACAAAAAATTTAAAAAAAAATTGAAGGATGACTTCTTGAGATTCACTTTTTGAAGCATCAAACTTGGCAAGTCCAATCAAACTTGTTGAGCCTCCCTGTTTTTATTCGACTTTAAGCAGGAGTAAACTTGACCTGTTTTGAGCCCAAGCCATGTAGACTATCCAAATATTTATAAAATTGAGTCCTGTAATGAACCTTAGTGTAGTAAAATAGTGTGACCCATTTTTGGCAAGATGGATGAATTAACTATATTTGCGAAACTTATCTTGTATTGTATGGTTTGCAAGGGGAATTTATATAGTTGATAAATTGGTTGTTGGAGTATACCTATAATTATACTTGTGTTAATTTTATTTGGCACTTCAGAAAATTCTTACAATTTATATGACTAGATTTTGACAAGTTCAGACTATCGTAGGAAGAAATTGTTGAAATATAGTTGTCATTGATGTCAACCCAAGCAGCACCAAAAGATACTCTGCCTTTGTTGACCAAAATGACATGGCAAATCATGGTTTCTAGAGTCAAGATCACCTTTATTGGATTCTCTTCGTCATGCAGATTTCGATGGTATGTGACATGTCACAATAGTCCTCATGGTTTGAGAGATATGTTTGTTCAAAGACGAAGCCCCATCCTATTGTCAAAAGCCCCAAAACGATGATGATGTGGCAGTCTATTATCAGCTGGGATCCTATGGGTAAAAAGGTCTTATCATTAAAAATTTAAATCAAATATTATTAGGGAAATGCTACTTATGGTAAGGATCAAAATTTAATTTTTTAGTCTAAGTGTGTGTCAGCCTAATTAGAGAACAGGTTTTTGGCTCCAATTTGAAATTTGAATTTCAAATCTCCCTCCAAAAGGCAAGTCAACCTCCTTCCCAAAAAGGCCTCCACGCTTGTATAAATAGAGATCATCATAAAGCCTTCAAGGATGTGCATTTTGATTGATTATCTTGTGAAGCTCCTCTCTAAAATCATCTGCAGCCCATGTGTAGTCTTGAAGATCAGAGAAGGAGGTCAACTTGAAGTATGTCTGTCTTGTTTTCATCAATGTTTTGTTGAGACTCAACTATGGCTTATCTGCAAGCCTACTTGGCCTCTTTTTGAAGAACGTCTGCACCTTTTCTGAGGTCGGTTTGTCCAGAAGATTTGGTCCTCGAGAGCACAACTCTGTAGTTGGTGAAGCTTTGATTTTTCAACCCCTTTCTAGAAGGCATACCTGGAAGTTATTTGCACTGTGGTTTTTCATTGGGCATGGTTTCAATGGGGTTTTGAATCTATTTGCAGGTGAAAATCGCATCAAGGAATCACGCATGAAGTCAATCTAGAAGGCCCTACTCAACTTTGTGACAGTATAACTCTATGCCTAAAAATTCGCTCTATTTGACTCCACAACACTCTTTCTAAACGGATCCTAAAGCAGTCACTGAAAGCCTTATTGGACCTCTTTGTCAGTGGAAAAACCCTTGACGAATTTCTAATCTGAGGCTGCATTTGAAATTTTGAAGCAAGTATGAGGGTGCTTCCCTTGGTGTTTAAGGGCTTCTTGTTGAATTTGTAACTATGGCCTGTCTTCATAATGTACTTTTGATCACTTAATGTAATGATATTTATCATTGTAAAGCATATTTACCATAATAGATCCATCTCAACTCTGGATCTATCAAGCGTTGAGAGGGATCAAATCTCTCGAGGTGCAAACCTCTTTAATAAGTGCAAAACTTGAAGAAAGGTTTGCACCTCGAGAGATTTGATCCCTCTTGGAGGTTGATAGATCCGGAGTTAAAATGGATCTAGGCTAGTTTAATTATTAATTTTATTTTACTCATTTAATTTTTATTTTTATCTAGATTTCACTAAGTCAAAATGTTTAAATTAATAACTCGGCCTGGCTGTAGTATAGAACAACCCTCCACGCAGTCACCAAGAGGCTCCAATAGCCCTAAAACACCCACGTTGTCTCTACCTTCTTTGTTGGTTAGGGCATCCTTTAGACAGCAAGTTAGGGAGTCTCTTTACTGCGGTCAGGGTATCTCTTTTCCAGTGTCTAAGGGTTGTCTCAAACAGCGTATAGATTAGGGCATCTAGGGTATGATAAGACTATGTTTAGGGACAGCTGTTAGGCCTCGTTCACCATGTTAGATCTCCCTTTGAATTGCAGCCAAACCTTCACAAGACCTGCGGCTAGGGCATCCTTCTTTTACTACGAATAAGGTCTCCTTCTAGACCTGCATTTAGGGCTTCCTCCTCTTAGACTTCTCTTCCACTAAAACCCAAAACAAGTGGAGAGAAATAAAGAGTGAAGTGTGTGATCAAATGACTATCAAGTCACCTCCTTTTATACTAAAATGTTGAGCACACATGGGGGTTATTTGGCTATTGGCCGACCTTGACGAATTGTCGCATAACACAAATAAATTCATATCTCCATGAATACTTATCGAAATTGGATGATCTTTAGATTAGTCCTACACCTCTCGATGAGAAGGATCCAAGAAAAATATCAGCTGCCGTAAATAAGATGACCCACATGGAGTTTGGCCCTAGTTGCCAATTTTAACACTCCCTCTCAACTAGGGAGAACTCCATCTACCAGACTGTTCTATCTCTACCATCAATGCCCTGCATTGCTCTGCTCTGCTCTGCTGAACCATGAAGAAGAAGAATTGATCGAGAATGTCTCATACCATTCTCTATTGACCCGAAGTCAGTCCCATATGAAGAGAGTGTGTCATACCACTCTTACTGATCCCATATCAATACCAAGAGAGAGTGAGTTATATCACTCTTACTAACCCGAAGTCAATTCCATTGATCCCATATCAATATCACAAGAGAGTGTCTCAAACCACTCATACTAATCCCAGATGAGTTCCAAGAGAGAGTGAGCTATATCACTCTTACTGACCCAAAGTCAGTTGATCATTATCCTAGATCAATATCAAAAGAGAGTGTTTCAAACCACTCATACTGATCCCAGATCAATTCCAAGAGAGAGTGGGCTATATCACTCTTACTGACCCGAAGTCAGTTCCAATTGATCCTAGATCAATGTCGGTCATCCTAGCATCGGGAGTACGATAGATACACGATGTGTCCATCCGTACTACTATGGTCCCTAACCCCATTTCCCTACTCATTGGCCAAATGAGAGGTACTTCCCATGAGTCCCAAACTACATGGGTAGGATGCCTTGACAGGAGAACCACTCATCCTGTCCATAAGTCACCACGGGGTATCACAAGGGAAGATTGAACCATTCACCCTGTACACAGCGCACCACTAGGGAAGGGTGAGTCACCCTATGGTCGCTTGTTGGTCCAAGAAGTACCCCAAGCCCCCCGAAGCTCCCAGAGCTCAATGCATGCATCATACATGATCCTCATAAGAGGGTCCCTCAATGACTCCAAGTCGTTCTCGGAAAGTCACAAATTTGACCTTTCCCAGGGCTTCGACAAAATGTCTACGATCTGCACATCAGTCCTAATGCGATGGAGCCTTCTTGCTCATCGATGTACCATATCCCAAATAAAGTGGTACCTGATGTCTAGATGCTTGGAGCAATCATAACACACGGGTTTCCTCAACAGTTGAATCCCCCTTTGGTTGTCACAGAAGATCACGGTGGTATCCATCATGTGTCAACAACTCACTGAGGAAATTCCGCAACCAGGCAGCTTCACACGAGGTCATACTCGTAGCTATGTATTCGGTCTTAGTGGTGCTCAAAGAAACTGTCTTTTGCTTCTTGCTCATCTAGGATATCGAAGCAGAACCCAAAGAGAACCAACACTCAAAAGTTCTCTTGCGATCCTCCACAATGCTTGCCCAGTCAGCATTCGAATGATCATGCAGCTTCATATTTCCGGCAGTGTATCTCAATTCATTGTGCCCCGAAGATATCTCAGAAGATTCTTGGCACCAATCCAGTGAGGCTCAACCATATATGAACTCAACATGCTAACTACAAAACATATATCCGAACGGGAGTTCACCAAGAACATCAATGCTAGAATGAGTTTATGAAACTCAGAGGCATTTCCCAAATCAGATCTGGCATCCCTACCACATAACTTCTGAAAGTTAAGCTCCATCGAGGTAGTCACATGCTTGCAGTTCACCATTCCACATCCGGAATCCAAATCCCTCTTACTTTTGCAAATGAGAGGGCCTGCACCTGTTAGAAAGAATTCGCTCTCAAAAGGTGCTAGTATGAGAGGACTATCGTCCACAACCTTCTAGCAAAGGTTCGGATCGGCTTCACTCCTAGTGAATTTCAGCTTCATCAGACAGCTATCAATCCTCTCATATCAAGGCCAGAGTGTTTTGCTTCAAGCCATAGAGGGTTTTCTTCTACCTACATACATGAGATTCCCAATCATGAATCTCAAACCCCTCGGGTTGTTCCAAACCTGTGGACCTACTACATGAGGGGGATGGTCCCCTTGTAAGATTTTCCTTCGGTACATCTCGGACATGTACCTTCATGCTCTTCTTGAATCCAGGCATACCTGTCAGCATCTGACTCACAGCGGGTGGGGCCCCATAATAAGCAAACCTCTGATGCTATAGATGAGATGTGTCAACTGACATGGTCCCCAATGGACTTCCTGCAACTTGATACAAATTGCCAACCCTGAACCCATAAGTAAAGCATCTTTGAAAATTCTATTCCAAGTTCCAACACGTACATTTCCATCGATGAATGCCACCTTGAAACCTTTGACTTCCATTGCCGAAATGGACACCAGGTTCTTCTTGCAATCAGGTACATAAAAGATATCCTTGTAAATGAATCGAGTTACCCTCTTTCAATTGAGAGGTAACATTCCCTACACCCGTTTCGGGATAGGTGGCATTGGCTTCAAGTCTAATCCCATGATTGTTTCCGTCTCTACCAATTTAGAGAGAGCACCCTTCTATCCAATGAAATGCTTTGAAGCACTACAATCAATAAGCCAGATTCCCAAACAGTTTGGAGGAGAGGGCCAACATAAGATAATGCTTCTTTATCTTATCAGAAACAACATTTGATTCTTCATACCTCGAGTTCCTTTCTTTCTTTGAAGAGTCGGTCGTTTCCTTCATGAACTGCATTACCTGTCATTCCTCCGATCATTGAAGATGTCCTTGGAATGATTGTTATCATCGTCAAGTGATGTGTCCCCATCATTCGGGCACTCCTTCGCATAATGGCCGAACTTATTACAAACAAGGCATCTGCCTTTCCTTCCACCCTTAAATCCGGACTTCCCATTGAAGTGATCTTTAGGTAGGCCATCAGAAGCTTCCGCTACGCCATTATGATAATATTCTCTGCTTCGACTTCACCCTTGGTGAATTTGAAGAGGGATGAGGAATCCATTGAGCCTTTTGTCCTTTCCCAACTGTCTTTAGTGATTTCTCTTTCACTCTTACTTGGGCTTTGTCTTCACCTTAGCTTTGATACCATGTTAATTTTATGTATGTTCTATGCTTAGAGAAATTTATTTCAATTTTCACAGTTAACTCAACATCTTTTCCATATTAGCAATCCCATCAACATAATAGTAAATTGCAGATAGAACATAAACATAAATCACAGAAGACAAGACAAGACAAGAGGACACAAGATGTGGCGCTAGCCAGGGACAAACCCCAATGTGGGGAAACCATTGATCAATTCTTCTTATATGTTCTTCAATAGTTCAGCAGAGAGAGAGAGAGAGATAGTACATATACAACAGAAGTCAACACTTTGACTTATCTAAATAAGGGCATAGATCATCTCTAAGAAGATGATACATGAGGTAGCTAAACTCAGTTGAAGACACGCTGCTTCAACTAATTCTCCAAGGTGACTCTATCGCCATGCTGCACCTATCATTGTGTTGCACTTCATCATCATGTTGCACCTCACTGTGCTGCACCATGATGCACCCATCATTGTATTGTTGCACTATGCTGAGCTATTCATTGCACTATGCTGCACCCAAATGCATGTTGCAATACCTCATCATCCTACTACTGCAATACCTCAGCAGCAGGAAGTTTGTCTCATTGTCCTTCAATCTTTGGTCCACAAAAAATTCTTAGTTGGTGGTGATAATGGTTGTTTGATCCTCAATCCCTCCTTGACAACCACCACAAAGCTCTTCCCCTTCCTTCTCCAACACTTAGAAAACAAAATGAGGAAACAAAAAGAGAAATTTCCCTTTTCTAGCCACAACCCAACCTTCCTGGCGATATTTCCTATCGTCGCGTGATTTTTTTGCCAAGATATCAATGATTTCTCATAAATATTGCAATATCTTCAAGAAAGGAAATATCGCGATATTTTCTCGATGATATTTTGGCTCGCCGAAAATATCATGATATTTTCGAAAATAACTGATGTTGTGGCGATATTATCATCACTGGCATAAACCATAAAGAGACAAGAGACACAAAATAAGCTATCAACGTGTTGACCACTACGTGTCAATGACCCATAGCAGTACACCCCCTTTCTTCGCAAAAGGGATAGCGCTTGATCAATGTGTCCATGCCGTCTGACTATCATCATCAACCTGATCATCTTATATTGTAAACCCAGTCTGCATGTGTAAATTGTAAATGATCTCAACAGATCCGTGTCATGTATGTAATTGCCTAGATAAACCTAATTTTCTAGTGATGATCTACATTGTGGAAGCTTTTTTGTCTCACCGATCCATGATCGGCAAAGTTTTCCTTCAGCCTAACCCCAAAGCCGTAATGGATTTTGTCACCAAAATGTTAAGGGAGTCCTAATGTGCTAAATTGAGTCTACATAAAAGTGATTTGGGAATAATCCTAACTATTTGGTTAGGTTATTTTATTACAAATTGCTTGATCTGCTAGATTATATTTGTGCCGCAGAACTGGGTAGTCTGTGAGGGTCTTGTTCAAATGGGTTTTCCCCCTTGAGATGTAAAAATGTAAAAATCATGACATAAAATGTCTTGAGGGTTAGAAAAATAATTTATCCCCTCATAGGTCCTAGGTCCTAGTTAAATTTAAATTTTCCAAAGGTAAAATTTGTGGATCCTTTAAAAAAATTAAATATTAACTGATCTAGGGACTAAGATTATTTGATTATTTTGTTAAATTTTATGTCTTAGGTCCTTAGAGTTAAGTAAAAGTCAAAGTTTTGAAGAAATAAATGCAAAATTTTAATTTTTGAATTTATTAAATATATTTAATTGAAAATTTTGAAATTTCCTCAATATTTAAAATTTCAACGGATGAGATTAAAAGAAATTTTGATCTTCATCGACGGCCGAGATCACTTTGACAAGGACCACTCGAACTAGCCGTTGGGAAATTTATCTTTAAATAGGGGGTCAATTGTCATTTGAGATCATTCAATCTTTGAGTCGTGTGCTAAGGAAAGCTCTCTTGAAATCGTTTTTCATGTGCAAATAAAGAAAGACTTTCGGGTTAATCTCTGTTGGTATTACTCTTCGGAAAATGTTGTAAGATGTTTTATTTTCTTGCATAGATTTATTTTCAGCCATTGATGTTAGCTTATTGAAGATTGATTTAAACATAGGTATCTTGTTTGATCACTAGGGTTTGAATGATAGTTTAATTTCTGAATATAATGGTAGGTATCTCCATTAGATCTAAATTTCACTGTTGTTTTCTCTCTCTATGTTAATGGTTGAATTAAGTTGTGCAGAAAATCCTTGATTTTGAGATCACCGGGCATTCGGGGAAGTCTTCAATTAGACCAGCCAACTCCCGGATTGCATTTTCTAAAAAGCCCAGCTGGTTTTGATCCCGAGCTTATCATTAGAACCTCCATTGTGAATGCATGAAGGGTTTTCTGAAGCACCTCACTTTAAATTATAAATTAAAAATAAATAAAAATTGTGGCATAATGATAGATTTGGCTACTTAGAGCCTTTAAACTATGAATACTGTAATTATTTAGCTGGTTTTTTGGGTTTAATCCTTGCATATATTATTTCTAGGTTTTTGAGCTTTTGTTATTGCAGGTTGCAGATCAGAAGAAAACATTTTGTCCGAAACTAGATCTAGGCCTTAGAGGTTAAGGTCTGGCCTCAAGATCAGCTCTAGCATGAATATTTACATCAGATCCGGAAATTTTTGTGGGATTTTCTGAGTTCCTGGGTTTTCATTTCGGTGGCTGAAAAGTTTCAAATATTTTAAGGCAAGTTGTGTTCATTCACGCAGTTTCTCCTTCACGCTAGACCTGCAAACAAATTGTTGTCTTCGAGCTCCATCCCCATCCATTGTCCCTTGCCACGTCTCTTTCATCTCCCCATGCTGCCAGAGCCTCTGTCCAGCTCTCTTCATCAACACACAACTCGTTTCTTCCTTACGCGAATTTCATTGCTCCAATGTTGTCATTGCACCTGTCAAAACACCCTCCTACAAATCGCTCCTAAACCAGCGTCTAATCTGTAGCCATGATCTTCCTTCACTGCTACCACGTCACCCCACACCCCTCATTTCTCTACCAGCTAGATCTCTCTCGACCCTCAGCTCCCTTTTCCATTTCGTAGCTTCCTTCCTCCATGCATTTGCTGCCAAACCTGCATACATACCCATTCACAACTCGCTGCCATACCTACGCGGCTCCTCCATACGCTTTTCTTTACACGTTGCCCATCCATCGATCTCCTTCAACCTTCACGCCAAACCTGCACAATAACGACAGTCTTCTCTCCCAAACCCGTAGTGCGTTGCCATCGGTCTCCTTGCATCATCATTTCCACGCTCGAGCTCCTTCTTTCTGTCACTCGTTCGACCTGCAGATACACAATATAACATGATTTCGAATTCTTTTCTTTAAATGTTTGTAGCTAGGGTTAATGATATATGTTCATTAGGTTTTCATTTGATTTGGATTTAGTTCTGAGTTTTATTTAGTTAGGATTTAGACTTTATATTTTTTCTTTTTTGTTATATATATATATATATATATATAGATAGGTGTTAGTTTTTATTTTGATTTCTTTTAGCTTAGCTTTTAGTCCTTAGTTTTAGTTTTAGTTTTAGTTTAGTTTAGTTTCATTTCAAATAAAATAAATAAAAAATCCTAAAAAGCATAAAAAAGGGGTTTTGATTTTGATTTTTCTTTTTCAGGTTTTGATTTATGTTTCATTTAGATTTAAATTTTCTAAAAAATAAAAATTTAAAATTTTCATAAAATTTAAAAAAGCCTTAATAATAACAAAAAAAAAATAGAAATTTTAAACTTAGCACATTTAAAAGAAGTTTCGTTGTCAAATTTAAAAAAAAATTCTTGTGCTAAGGTTAAAATTTGAAAGAAAAATTTTATGGTATCAGCATTTCTTTTTTACTATAGTTAAATGTGCTTAAATTTTTATCTAGGGATTAACTATTTGAAGGTGGTGAAATTTTCCTGGATTTGGTTCTTTAAGCATACATTTTTTATTTCTGGTATCTGAATTAGTTAGCATTTAAATTTTGTAGTTATCTAAAGCATTTGCATCTTTTGAAATTTAATTGCTAAGACATTTTGCTTCTATAGAAAATATGTCGTCCTTGCTTGAATTTTATTTGATGCTCGTTACATGTTAGATGTTTGGCAAATATTTTCAAGTAATTATTAATTATTTCATTAGCAGCAACAGCTAATTGATTATCTTGGGTCATTGACTCCATAAGGCACTGATCTTAAGCATTTAAAATCTAATCAAATTTTGAGTATCAATCAAGTGCTTGATTGCTTCGCTGTATCTCCCAAGCCAGTTGATTCCCAGTTGGTCTTCCTTTGTCCCATAGGGTCTACCCCCCTTAGCCTGCTTCAAGGAGACAGCTTAAACGAAGAGATTGGGGGTCAGAGTGACAACCCTCAATCTGAGCATTGTCGCGGTGCTTAGACACTCTGCGCGACAACACAGCCAGGGCCAAAACCTCTCCCACTTGAGAGGAAAACCCAAACAAATGCTTCTTCTTATAGAGATTCCAATTGATGAATACCAAGACCAAGACCCTTGACCTATTTGCCACTCCAAGACCAAGACACAAGTTCCCTTGATGAGATCCTTAGTCAACATTAGTCAACCTTATCCTCCTTCCTTTTTCTCGACTTCTCTTCAACTTCAACTACCTTCTGCTTCAAACCTTCACTAGTTTCGGCCTCCTTGAATTAGACCTTCACTTTTGCATAAGGACTTGTTCTAGCTTGCTTCGACTTCCTCTTAAACTTGCCCTACTTCCAATTGGGCTACCTAAGAGGACTGTAATTCCTCTTGGTTCTTTCTGCAACATCCTCTTCCTTCTTCGCACGTGTGTCCTAAAACAGACCCAAAACAAATCCAAATGATACCCAAGAAAACTTCGCTCTTCTTCCTTTTTTCACACAGGCTAGGAGGCTTCCTTTCGCTGACATTCGCACCACTTGCTAATTTCATAACTCAACCGAAAGTCTCTACTCTGAAATGAAGCCAAGTGACCTATTTATAGTTGTTTTCCATGATAATAAAACGACTTGACAAGAAGATGAGCCGACGTGTCCTTAGAAGTGATATTATTATTCCTTTTGAAGCCAAATTAAAGGGAGATACTTGTGCTTTGTCTTAGAGGGCTATTTATACTTATCTAATGACTCAAACAAAATGTAACATGCCCAAGAAGGGTCCTTCATACATGATATAGACTCAAATTGACATTTATGACTAGATGACAAACCCTGAAGGCTCACAATGGGAGCCATCACTAAAAATAAAATTCCTTGCTCATGAAGCCGATGAGACAAGCATTACAATAATAATTTTATTGTTCTTCTTTTTATCAATTACATAAAATCACAGTTACACATGCCATTATGAAGACCTAACCTAGTTACCCTTTACAACAATATGATCACACTAGACTGATATCTCGAATCATATATTTTGCGTAACAGTGTGTACATCAATGTTCCATCGAGTTTCTGGGACAGGGAAATGCAGGCACGGTGATACACACAAGGGGGGCGTATATAAGCAAATTTTGGGGAAACGGGGGGACATCAGAGTCATAAAATTTATAAAATATTTAAAAATTTAAAATATAAAAATAAAAAATAAAATCCCAACAATATCGCAATAACTAAGTTAGTAAATAGTAAATCTTAATAACTATGAAATGTACATCTAAATATGATCATCATTTTGTATTAAACTATTATGAATCATAATTATCATTTGACATTTTTGCAATCTGTTGATTTTTTCTAGCATCAGATGTGCTCTAGCCATGAAAATTGGTGGAGAGGCTAAGGCACATGGGATCTCCAAGATCTAGAAATTGTTTGGAGAAATTCCACCTGGATGAAGAGATATTAAAATAATTAATATTTTTAATGAGACCCTAAGTCTAAACTTAGGAAAATTAAAATATTAATGTATATTAATATAAAATGGGTGAGAAAGTTCTAAGAAACGAGGATCAAGCCAAATCTAATCTTAGCCGTTGATTAGGGACTCAATCTCGACCGTTGAATCGTCAACAGGAAAAGTATAAGAGGAGGATTAAGGGTCAGTTGAAGACCAATGTTGCGAACATCTCGATAACATCCAGATTTTATCTCAAAATCACGATTTTTTGGCTTAGCGATGTTTGCCGATTTTTAAAGATATTTTTATGGTATCTTAATTTTGTCGATGTTTGCCGTTTTTACTGATATTTTACCGATTTTTATGATTTTTTTATTTTCCGGACATTTGCCGATTTTATCCCGATGCCGATGTTCGCAACATTGTTGGAGACACACCAAGTTGATCAAGAATTCGATTTTTTGGGGCAGGGTTTGTTGAAAAATCGAGTTAGTGATCTGTTGTAGCGAGGGGCAATTCGGCAAAAGGCAAAGAATACATATCAAAGAGGCAGAGAGAGTGTCGGAAAGACAACACAAAGCCTTGGAACACTGACGCAAAGACAGCCAGGACTGACGCAAAGGCTGAGGAGGCCAACGCAGGTGATGCAGAGGGCCAAGAGGCTGACGCAGAAGCTAGCAGCGCTGACGCTGGGCTGAAGAGGCAGCGCTAAGGGATTTTCGTGGGGCAGACTGGGAGCTGAGAGGCAGACACAAAGTCGTAGAGGGTGACGACGTTCCTGGAGGGTGATGCAGTTCCAGAGAGAAGCTTGGAGCAGCTTTCGCTGTCTAGCTAAGGAACTGTCTAAGTTGTTGTGGGATCAATCATCTGGTTGCTGATCAACCGGAATATCTATCTCTGAGAAGAGGTACTTCTGCCAAGGAAATTCTCTGAAGGGTGAGCCATTTCTGGCACCCTAGTTGTATTCAGACACTGCATAATAATAAAACCCTCATATTTGTTGTAATGCTCTAAATAATTTAACCAGCTATTTACTCTAAACAGAATATGAAATCTACATGAAACCTGCTTTAAAGTTTAACCAAAATTCATATATCAAAATTTATTAATTTGATGTGGAGTACCACCTGGGTTCCTGCGGATGAAGATGCTTTAGAATTGCTCCCGCTCTCGCTCCTGTTACCAAAAGACCAAAACCTCCCAGCCAAACTAGGTACAACCTAGGTACTCAGTCTAAAATGCTTCTCAATTGATGCAATCTATTCCCCCGTGGCCAAAAACTTCAGAAACAAACAAGGGTCATTCCTTACTATCTGTGCTTCCCCCTCTCAACTGTGCTTCCCCCAACAGCCAAAGATTCCCCCCCCCTTCAATCCTACTCCCTTCTCCTTTTATTTCTTAGGACCACCGCTCGTTCATCCTTCATTGCCTTAGTTGTGTGCCCCATGTCTAATATGTGGCTCCTCATAGTGAATTAAAGAGGTAGTCACACTTTATATTGACACTCATCACTTTATAAGGTTGTATGTGATACCAAACTATATTACGTAGTCCTTTTGTTAATAAGTTTTATTTAATATTTTATTATATGTTACCTCTTTTAATGTTTAACCTTTAGTTAAGAGTTACTACTTTTATAATAATATAACTCCCTTTTAAACTTTAATAATTTAATTTAAAACTTTTGGATAATGTTCTATGGTTATCCATTATGAATGACGACACATACTAAAATACATATTCCAATATATTTTTGCAAGTTAGATATTTATTTAATATCTTCAACAATTACGTCTTTTATCCTATGTTTGGAATTTCTTCATAATTTAATACTACTAGTGCAGTGTAGGCAACGCATGCATATGTAGCTATCATTTGCATACATTGTGTGCATGCTAATAATTCACATTTTGTTTGTACTGGTAGATGGATCATTACATACACCCCTCCTTCAGAAAACTTCATCCCAAAGTTAAGGTTTATATAGTATACTAGTAATTATAGTGTATTACTATTCTAGTAATTCCGTGATTACATACTTATTTAATGTGAGGACATTTTAAAATTTGTGATTTGTACGTTGATAGATTTATAATTTTAATAGTTAAGCCTGACCCTGACCAGACTCCCAAACTATTCTAGAATCATCCTATCCTTCCTAATCTCTTCCGCTTCCATCCTATCCGTCATCTACTGAAGTGTGCCATGGCATCAACTATACTGACTAACCATTCATAGGCTCTCAAGGGTATCAGCGTCGATTATATCAACCTGATTGCCCAGTAGGCATCTGGCAGTCATCATCACACGTTTAGGGGAATGTGATTTGCACAGTCCTCCCATGACTCCAGGTTTTGGAAGATAAATGGTGGGTAATACCTCCACCCCTCCTAGTGGGACCAGGGTCAACACCCTATCATGGAATCTCTTTGAGCGTTAATTGTTCTGAAGTTTTTGTCATCACATGGTCATCTTGGTAACAATGTTATCTGTAACATAAACACTTGTTCGTACATTATAAAATATGCATCAATATATTCAAAATAAACAGTTTATTTATGATTCACACATGTTATCTACAGTATAACATACTTGGCCATATCTTACGCATGTTATTAGCTTTCATATTAAAATGTAATCATTCTTTTATTTCTATCTCATCAATCATACCAATATGAATAAATGAAACAAAATTATAGATATCTTAATTCATAATATAATTCATTATTTTAGATTTTATAGCAAGGTTAATCAAATATTAAACTTCATCCTAGTATCCATAATTCAATAAGGTTAATTTAAGTAACATATTTCATAATGGTATCCACATTCCAGTGAAATTAAACAAATGTCATATATCATGTTCTAGTGACATAAGAAAAAAAAAAACTTTTTACATGTAACCATCTCAAAATAGTTTTAAGTATCTGATTTAAAGCAAAGTAAATATATACAAAATATGACTTTTATTTCTTCAAATTTAACACAAGTTGGGGTATTTTTGACATATGATCTCTGTATTTTCCTAGGTAGCCACTCCAGGACTATACTTGTCCCATTGGACCTTAACTTAGTCTACCAGACAGTTCCTGAGTTGTCGAACTCTATGTTCCAATATACGTAATGGTTCGACCGAAATCGTTCCCTCCTGTTTTTCCATCAGTTTTGGGATCATAAGTTGTACTCTAATTTTAACCGAGTTCCTAAGGCTAACTGCATACTAGTCCAAAATCTTGAAGTAAATCGTGAGTCTCTATCTGATATGATATTCTTAAGTACTCCATGAAATCTGATCATTTTATTTATAATTATTTGAGCTATGTTAGCAACTTCGCAAGTATCTCTTATGGGAATAAAATGTTTTTTTTTTTTGTTAATTTATCCACTACAGCTAGAATGGTACTATGCCTTTGTGAAGTAAGAAATAGCTCGACGATAAAATCCATAGAAATTATCTCCCATTTGATCATAGGAATGTCTTGAGGTTGCAGGAGACCTACTGGGTGACAATGGTCAACCTTCGTTTGCTGACATTCAAGACATTTTTGCAACAAATTGGATAATATCGCATTTCATACCTATCCAAAAGAAGAGTTTCTTTGTATCAATGTATATTTTATTTACACCAGGATGTGCATAATATAATGCAATGTGGGCTCCCTTAAGGATAGTGTTTCGAAGATCCCACCATCAGGTATGTATATCCTTCTATGGAATCGCAAAATTCCATCATCTTCTAGTTCATATCCCTCAAACTTAGGTTCTTTTGGCTTTTTACTATCAAGGTTGGATCTCACTTTTTAAATACCAACTATCTCTCAAGAGATGTTCTAATACTCGCTTTCTCAAATCTACCTTGATAGGTTGAGGGAAAATATCCGTGGTCTTCTACTTAAAGCATCTGCTACCATATTCTCTTTTCCTTTAATGTATAAAATTCCAAAATCACACTTACTTAGGAATTCACTCCATCGTCTTTGCCTAGCATTTAAGTATTTTTGAGTAAACAAATATTGTAGACTTGGATGGTTGTTTTTGAACATAAAGCTTCTCCCTACTAGATAGTGTTAGCATTACCGCGGTTAACTCTAAATCATGCGTGGCGTAGAGTTCTTCATGAAGCTTTAATTTCCTTGAAGCATATGTTATTATGCTTCTATCTTGCATTAATATTGCACCTAATTCTTGCTTGGATTCATTAGTACACACAGTAAAATCTTTGTGTATATCAGTTACTCGCAAGATTGGTCCATTGGTTAACAAAATTTTAAGTTTAGAGAATGTTCTATGACATTCTTCATTCCATTGAACATTCATACCTAACACCTTTACGCTGAAGGGTTGTGATAGTTTTTGCAATTTTGGAGAATCATTCTACAAACCTTTGGTAGTAGTCGTCTAAACCTGTAAAACTTTGCACTTCATGCACATTTTTCGGTATTGGTCATTCCATGGTTGCCTTTACTTTCTCAAGATCTACTAAGATCCCTTCATCAGTTATAATATGACCTAAATAATGAATCCTTTTCTGAAAGAAGGAATAATTTTCCATATAACTGGTGTTCTTTGAGGCAAGATAATACTATTTGTAAATGTTCTTAATGCTCTTTCTCATTTTTGGAGTAGATAAGAATATTGTCTAAGAAGACTAGTACAAATTAATCGAGATTTTTGCGGAAAACGTTGCTCATAAGGTTCATGAATATTGTTGGTGCATTGGTCAGTCCAAATGCTAGCATAGTGAACTCATAATGCCCGACGCGTGTTCGGAATGCAGTCTAAGATATATCACTTTCTTTAATTCTTAATTGATGATAACCTAATCTTAGATCGATTTTTGAATTTTAGCTCAATTTAAGTCTTGATAGTCTATGCATAGTCATAAGGAACCAGCTTATTTTGGCAGTTCCTTTGGAAAATCATCTCAAAAATCAGACATCATTGGATATTACTCTAGGGATGACCCTTTTTTCTTGCTTACTTCCTTAATTGCATATGTTTGACAACATTTTCTTACGTAATGTTTCATTTGCATTGCGAAGATGAAGCGTAAAGATATCTTCCTATTAATACCTTGGATTTGGATTGACTCTTCACCCTCATTTATGCAAAGAATTTTTTTCCATAACAGTCTACCCAAGCTTGATGAGTATCCAACCAATCCATTCCTATGACTACTAACCTTGTCGTAAATTGAAGGGCAATATGTTCTAATATGCAAAAATGCGTAACAATACTTATCATGTTATGTCAGTCTTTAGGATTTGTTGACCACTGGAGTGGCACCTGATGATTACATAAAGACTCCATGCCCAAAGATGGTCCAGCGGACACTTGTACCATCAAATATCGTCAGTCAACAAAGTTTTTTTAACTCTACTTCTATCTTCTCATCATTTTTCTTGTATCCAGATTCCACGCCCTACGAGGAATTGTAATAAGTGATACTAGTAATGATGAGTTTTTGAATTTGTAACAGGCCTAGGATGTTGGGACTCGATCAGCAAACGAGTACACCTTGGAGTGTTTTTTTTATCCGGTTAATTATCCCTTCTTTTTTAGAAGCAGATAATTTTCTAGGTTTTTTCACTCATTTTTTACCCCAAAGCCGGGGTGACGGTTTGAAGGTTGAGCCCCTAACACATCTTAGTGTCTAGAGTCGATGTATATTACCATACTAGATCACACAAAAAATTTCGTGGAATTTGGCTAGGTCTAAGTAGGATTTTTTAATAATTAAAAATTTCCCGCAAAACAGGATTTTTTAATTAGTTTCTATGTAATGATGTAAATAAGTGGCCTTAGGAAATGTTTGGGGCATGTGACTACTCGAAATTCATCCTCAGAGGCCTAGCATTATCCTAGGACCCACTTTGGGGGTCAAAAAATGACTTAAAGTCCCTCAAAAACCAATTTTTTAAGTGACAGTAACAAAAATGAGAAAAAAAAATTTAAAAAAAAATGAATAATTAGAAAAATTTATAAATTTTTCCAAAGTCAAAATAAGTCAAATTTTGACATGGAAATTATATGGAGAGCCAAGGGTAATGTGGCAAGCATGTGGGACCGACCTCATAAGGTACAACAGGCTCAAGTCAAAAGTTTCAAGTCAAAGTCAAAGGGGCCCACAATGAGCTCATGACAAGTACGTACGAGCAAATGTATGAAGTGACTTTCATTTAATTTAAATCAAATGTTAATTAAAGTCTAAGTTGAAAAAGTTAAAAGAAGTTGGAGGGACCCCACATAACTATAGCCTACACATTAGTTTGATAAAAGGCATATGATAAAAGAAGCTTCCACGTACAGCTACAGCAAAGGAATATCCACGTTAGTCAAAGATATCTCCATGCAGCAAAAGAAAATCAGCATAGACTTTGATGGAATGTTAAGTAAGGTTAACTCAAGTTTTTGTGAGAACTATCTAAGCATTAAACTCCACTTAGCCTCTACGTTGCCAGCTAAAAGGTACCTACAGTATTCAACGTAGACCAGCAAGAGACAATGCGCAGTGGTCATTTAAATGAGGATTTATCACAGCAATCAAAACTTTGGTTTGGTGGCAGTTTACGACAGCAAATTGATGGGAGTTAAACTCCTCCTTATCTCCACTCATACTCACGCCTGGCAGCAAAAATATGGCACGTTAATCTTCAAGAGAAACGCACAGCAGATCAACCTCTACGCTGGCTGCTATACACAGATTTGATTGGCAGCATTGGTATTTGGTTGCAGAGGTGTCAAATCACAGGTTTTAGTTGAAGATTTGGGTGGGAGTTTGTCTCACATTTACTTCAGTTATATATGCACTTGACAGCCATAAAGAATATGCACCAACAGTTGGATGAATGTTGATTCTCAAGGGAGATATACACAGCTAGTTAGGGAGCAGTTTACAACAGTGATCTCCAGCACTTGGACAGTTCCTGCAACCACTTGCAAATTCGTTTTTGCTTTGGGATCTTCACCCTTCCACTTGTCACTTGCACTTACATTGGGATTGGCTCCCATTTTCCTATTTAAATGAGCTTTGGCTCTCATCTTTGCAGGGATAGAACGAGCTGCTGGGCTTGCGGAGACTCTGCTGGATTTTGTATTCATCTTTCATATAAATAAATAAAAGTCTTTGGGGTTACTAGCTTCTCTTGTGGTGCATTCTTTGATTGATGAGGTATCCCTGTGTCATTTGATGTTATTATTCATTTGATTTTACATTGCTATCTAGTTTTTTTTTGTGAATTTTCCTGAGGGCATTATTGTCTAGGGAGGAGAGGTTTGCAGCTATCTCAAATCTCCTTTCGGCTTGGTATATTTTGAGCTTTTGTTGTAGCTTGTTATTTTCGGTTGAATGACAAGCTCAACTTGGTCTCTATATGCCAAGTCCTTTTTGCACTAACAATTGGTTTGCAGGCATTTTTGTGTTCAAATGATAGGTTTCCAACTCTATTGGAGTGTGAGAACTTCTTCGGTTGGAATAGTCACCTCCAAGGATATCAAAGATCTCACAAGTTGTTCAAGCCAACAATCTCATAAGACATCAAGAGATTTATTTAAGAGTGTTCTTGGAGGCAATTCAAGTTTGAAGAAAGAAAGCTAAAGCATAAGCTAAATAACCCTTTTCCATTTGGAAACCCAAGTCCAAGGTTATTTGGGCTTTCATTTGAAAGCATTTCACTTCATTCTAAGCAAAAAAAAACAATTTCATTTTTTTAAAAGCAATACTTTGAAGGCACTGGTTGTTTATGTATTTCATGCTTATCTTATGTGTTTATGGTTATTGCTCATATCAGGTTTTCTTATAAATCTTAAATAAATAATCTATTTAATTCTAACAATTCTCCTAGAAACTCACATCTTTTTTAACTTAACTTTTCATTAGGGACCACCCCCCTTAGTTAACCTAGGAGATAGCTCAAACGGAGAGAGTCGGGATTAGTGTGACAGCCCCTTCTCTGAGTTCCCTGCCACCAACCACATCTTGTGGGGTTAAAGGCTTTTATCACTGACTTGTAGGTAGGTGTAAGCGGCAGGGTCCACAAGATTCATCAAGGTGCATGTAAGCCATCATATATGTATTCATAATCGATTTTTGATAATTTTGATGTGCTCTAACTAAGGTCATAAAGATACAATATATATATTAGAATTTATCTTTGCATATATAAATTTTGGTGGGCATCATCTCGACTAAATGACACCCAAGTATATGAGATAGCATGTCGGCTCGAGTGATGGGTGAATGGGAATAAAGGTATAAACTCCAATCACCTTGTAAACAAATGCTTATATTGAATTTACTTTTATGGGTAGATAACAGTTGCATGTATATGTAGTAGAATACTAACTTTCGTCATTATATTTCAATTGCATATATAAATATATATCTCAGATTTCATAATGTGGAAGGGTGTACATATTTTTTGTTATGATAAGTATTTTACGTACTTTAGCAATGATAAGAATACCAAAGTTCAAGAAAGATATCTATCATATCGTAAGTTTAAGAAAGATGTGTAACATTAAACAACCCCTTACTTCAAAATTCTCTATATATAGTAAAGAATAATAATTGATAATGGTTTCTTTTCATTAAAATGAAGTATTAATAACCATGTAAAAATATTAATTAATATTTAACAAATACATCCACCTTTATATAAAATACACAATTAATCTTATTGGAAATTTCTTTAAATGGGCTATAATGGAGAGTTTTGATTGAATTTTTTTTTTTTTTTTACTAATTCCCTTTGGTTGTAATGTGTGTGAAATATATTTAAATATATTCCCCAGAATTACCAATGCAAGGAAGACGGAAATAAAAATAACTCCTCACAACTATTATGTCTGCCTCCAATTCAGATAAAGAATACAATTTAGCTCATGAATACTTCATTTTCTAATTAAATATTTTAAATCACAACTATTACAAAGTGTTAAATAAATGATGAATCAGTAATGTTGAGTACAACTTATTAAGCTAATACGTCTAGTGGAATACCATGGAACATTTAATCTATAACTTTTAAAAATTAAAATACACAATTCTAATAATAATAAAAAGTACATTTATCACAATAAATTTATCATAATTATATATTAATATATTATATATATATTGTCATATATATATATTATATATAAAACTTAGAAATTACATCTCCAGCTTTTGGTCACTCACGACTTTCAAATAAATACTTCATTGACTGTTCCACTTAGCGAACGAAATTAGTAAATTAATAAAGAAAAGGTGGGGCCTGTCTTTCTGGTACTATTTGCGAAAGTCATCCAATTCCTATTTGGAAATAGTATAGAAATCATACTTTGAATCTGCCCTGGAAAACGCCTTGGGAACAGTTTGAAGATAATATACGCTCTTAATCTTTTGACTTCTGCATATGCCTGCTTCTCGATTAATGAGTATTAAAAAAATATCTTTCTTTCATCACTTCGCTCATAAAAGTAATGGAGCTATCTTGTTTCGACTCATTTTTTTAATTTTGTTTTTGCAATATCACTATGACTATAGCATACTCCAATGCAAATGAAAAATTAGCTCGGTTTTATTGCTGCGCGGAGCCTAGCCATGGTGCACCACCTCCTCACGACACTGGTCCATTAAAGTGGCGTGGATATACAACCAAATTCAGTGGGGTTTTGATAAAGGAAACTTGGACATAATTAAAGAATCTTTCGATCCTACGTGGATACACTTGGCGTTTAAAACTTATCTCGATAAGGTTGGGGGACTGCTCAAAGAATCTTATAATCATTCATTTGACATCACATCATAGAACATTGCCCTATCTCTGGTAGAAATTAGGGGGGTGACACAACGCTTTTAGATATTGTGGAGGTCAAGTTAGTGGCTTTTGAATTGAGTCTTAGTCGGCTTATGCTAAACTAATTTGCATACGCTAGACCATTTATTATGTTTTCATTTACAAAAATTAAGGTTAATCTCCCACTTCGTTCTTATCCAGATTAAAATTGGGGAGAATCCACAGTATTCAATTCAGTGTCAACAATTGGAATTCTTATCTCCGGGCCCATATTACTCACTATATTATTTTTAATTCATTGGTAATTACGTATTTTTATTTTTATTTTACTAATTTTTTTTAAAACGATGTACACCAGTAAATAATATTGCTACAAATGATATTAACCTGACAACAATGCAATGCAGTAAATATTGTATGGATGATTAATAATATTAAGGTAAACAATATACCTCACTAACGATATGCGCCAGGAAATATCACTGCTTTAAATAATATACAAATATATAGATTAAATATGTAATGAATTTATAAAATTTAATGTTGATTTATTTTTTTAATTTCCACAGAGGTGATTGGTGTCTCGGCAGAAGGCCAAAGCCTATGGCCTTGTGGATAGAGATTCAAACTACACACCGATCATTTTCTTCTGTTGACGTCTGGTGCTTTTCCCTGAGATGGGAAGTAGAGTTCATGGTGCCTTGTTATATTCCCCTCATGGCTCTTCGCTTGGCTTGGCACTTGTGTTGGACGCTAACATGACTTGTAGCAAAACTTGTCAAGTGGCTTGACACTTTGATACTGTGCGTAGAGCATTATATATATATATATATATATATATTCCTTCCTTCGGTTTTGGTACTTCGAACAACCATCGAAACGACTTTAAAAGGGCCTGTAGTTTTCCATGTGCTTTGTCTTAGAAGCATTTGTCTACCTACTGAGGATACGTTGGCATCGTATAATGCTAATTCCTAAACTGGTGGAGTTATTGTTGGTGTTATGCATGGGCTACTGGAAATCATTGACCAAATTAAGCAGTCAAGGCCGCATCAAAGGCGGAGATTTGATTTGTTAGCGATATTATGCCCATTAATTAAGGCAATTCAGGTTGTTGTAACTTTAGTAACTAGTTGCTCTTTAGGACCTGAAGACCCTAGTGTGGACATTGGGAAATCTTGTGCTCATGGATTTACTGAAACCATGCAAAATAATAGAGAAAGAAGAATCGCTCTTGTTGCAGCTAGTGCAGCAGCTAGAATATCATCAGGGTTCAATGCAACAGTTGCAGGTTGTTTCTTTACTATTGAGACTATTTTAAGGCCTCTCCGTGCAGAGAATTCACCTCCATTTACAATTGCTATGATAATTTTGGCATCTGTTTTATCATCTATGGTGTCTAATGTTATAGTTGGTGGAAACTCAGCGTTTACAGTGCCCACATATGAGCTAAAATATGTTGTAGAGCTTCCTTTGTATCTCATACTGGGAACTCTACATATCCTGGGATATTGTATTGGGGCTTCACAAATGTTGATGAGATATTGCATACTGGAAAGAGTGTATCTACTCCTGGAATATGGTTGTTGACTCAACTTGTTGGTGCAAAAGTCATTGCCACATCCCTTTGCAAAGGGTCTGGTCTTGTAGGAGGGTTATATGCTCCAAGCTTGATGATTGGTGCTGCAGTTGGTGTTGTTTTTGGTGGTTTAGTTGCCAAGTTAATCAATGTAGCAATACCAAGTAACGCGGTAGTGGCACACCCACAACCTTATGCTCTGGTTGGAATGGCAGCTACTTTAGCATCTGTTTGAAAGTTCATTTAAAATGGTCAATATATTTATTTATTTTTTTTTTGGTACATATGCAGGAATTCTATCAAATAGACTATTATTATAAGTTGATTGTTTAACCCTTATATTTTCAATCATTTCATCTCAAAGATCAAGGAATACATTGCTATTTTGAAATTTTATGGTTGTGACGAGGCTCACTTATCAGGAGAAAATATTTTATGTTTATGGTTGTATCTTGATTTATGTTTATGGTTTGTTGCAGAATCTGAAGCTCAGCCTAATTGTTAGGAAAGGGAAACCCTCTCGACAATTGACCATCTAGTTATGCCATGTTCATGTTGCTACAGCCTCAAGCAAGGAAACAAGATAAGCAAGGGTCTTAATCCATCTATTCAACCTGAATTCATGAATAGGATAACAACTAATGCTACTCTTTCGACGGTTAAAGGAATCAGAAAAGAAAACCCCAGAAACTCTAGGTATAGCAAGGCCTAAAATTAGGGAATTCTCATTTAGTAATACCAATAACAAAGGAATTGCGATCAAGCATCCATCTGTCATTAGTAGGCAGGCGGCAAGGAGTATTGTTTAATAGGCCTTTAGGATCCCAAGGGTTTGAGAACCCGCTCTGATACCATAATGTAATGCTCTAAATAATTTAACCAGCTATTTTAACCAAAATTCATATATCAAAATTTATTAATTTGATGTGGAGTACCTACCTGGGTTCTTACAGATGAAGATGGTTCGGAATTGCTCCCACTCTCACTCCCGTTACCAAAAGACCAAAACCTCCCAGCCAAACTGGATACAACCTAGGTACTCAGTCCAGAATGCCTCTCAATTGATGCAATCTATTCCCCCGTGCCCAAAAATTTCATAAACAAACAAGGCTCAGTCCTTACTGTCTATAATCTCTTGTTATAAATTTTCCTCCTCTCAACTGTGCTTCCCCCAACAGCAAAAGATATTCCACCATGCCCCCCCACCCCCTTCAGTCCTACTCCCTTCTCCTTTTATTTCTTAGGACCACTGCTCATTCATCCTTCATTGCCTTAGTTGTGTGCCCCATGTCTAATATGTGGCTCCTCATAGTGAATTAAAGAGGTAGTCACACTTTATATTGACACTCATCACTTTATAAGGTTGTATGTGATACCAAACTATATTACGTAGCCCTTTTGTTAATAAGTTTTATTTAATATTTTATTATATGTTACCTCTTTTAATGTTTAACCTTTAGTTAAGAGTTACTACTTTTATAATAATATAACTCCCTTTTAAACTTTAATAATTTAATTTAAAACTTTTGGATAATGTTCTATGGTTATCTATTATGAATGATGACACATACTAAAATACATATTCCAATATATTTTTGCAAGTTAGATATTTATTTAATATCTTCAACAATTACGTCTTTTATCCTATGTTTGGAAATTTCTTCGTAACTTAATACTACTAGTGTAGTGTAGGCAACGCATGCATATGTAGCTATCATATGCATGCATTGTATGCATGCTAATAATTCACATTTTGTTTGTACTGGTAGATGGGTCATTACATCTGTTGCACCAGTTCTCCCGCATTGGGTTTTTCCAGGGACAATTGTCTAAAAATAATGGTGTCTCTTGCGTGTTTGTCTCAATTATTTCAGTTGTTGATTTGTATATGTGTGAAGGTTTCGTTTGTGTTTATTTCGATATTTATATTAATAAATAACTTGTTAGTGGAATGAACAAGTAGGAGATAATAAACCAAATAATGCAGTAGGGATTTCTAATGCGTTAGATTCAGAAATTTCCACATGGTATCGGAGGGTTGCAAATCACAGGAGCACTGAAGGCACCAACAGAAATCTGAAATTTGCAACAGCAGCAACTGTCCCGAGAGACAGCGTTATTCCATAGAAGAAGCAACAAGAGAGTAAATGACCCAGAGTCTGTGTCATCATTTCCAGCCAGGAGGAGGGTCAACGCAGAGGCAAAGAGGGGTAGATCAGACCTACATAGTGCCCAGTCATCTTTCTTAGCCAAGAAGGATCGATGTTGTGGCCAGGAAGAGTAGATTCAGCCTTTGTCGGGATTGCGTAGAGCCTGAAAGGCTCAGTCTCTTCGGTTGTTGGAGCTTGGGGAGTTGTGGGCAGATTGTGATTTGAGGAGCTGGTGGGATGTTGTTTTTTTCAAAGCAGAACAGTGTCTAAGGAGGCGAGACCAAGGTAGATGGAGTCACTACCTTGACGGAGTTCTAGCCAAGGATTCTAGATTCGAGTTGCAGTTGCAAGGAGGATTGGAGAGCAGCAGTTCGACAGTTGGCCAAAGGGTTTCCAGGAGGGAAATCAGGACTTAGAGGGAGATTTCCAGGAGGGGAATCGAGACTTAGAGGGAGTCTAGAAGATCAGCTAAAATGGCAGTAAACGGACTCGGGGATCAGAACAGGTTGGACGAGGCTTCCAACTTTGTCATCTGGAAGGCCAGGATCCTGGCAGTCCTAGATCGACGTCGCATCAAGGACTTTGCTTTGAAAACTATGGCTATCTTAGTTGACCCAGCTGAGAACGAGAAGTATGAGGATGTAATGGCAAGGGCGGAGTCCCTGATCCTAGACGAGGTCAAAGATCATGTCATACCACATATTGTTGAGAAGAACACAGCAAAGGAGATGTGGGACACCCTGACCACCTTATGCCAGGGCTCTTTCGTGCTGCGGAAGATGCTATTGGAGAATCCGTTGCGGTCATATCAGATGCAAAAGTAAGAACATATAGATCCATTCCTTCTCAGGTTGTAGGAGATTCGCGACCAGCTTACTTCCATGGGGTCTACACTGGATCCAGAGTTTATGGTCAGGACTACCCTGAATGCAGTCTCCAAGGAGTGGGAGACATTTGTCCAAAGTATTTTGGGTATGGCTACTCTTCCCGGTTGGGAGGAGATGTGAGCAACTCTTCGACAGGAAAAGATCAGGAGGATGACCAAGGCGAGGAGTAGTGGGAAGGAAGCTCGAATCAAGAAAGAAGAGGAGGATGCGACTCTAGCATCTGCGGGATAGCAAGGGAAGAGGAAGAAGAAGGACATCTCCAAGGTTAAGTGCTTCCATTGTGGGGAGCTGGGACATTATGGATCCCAGTGTCCTAGGAAGAAAAACAAGGGAGAGGCTTTTGACTCAAAGGAAGCTCCAACTAAGACGGAGAAAAAGGTCAAGACTGATGACGATTGTGCCATGAGTGCTCATGCACCTCTAGAGAAGAGGTGGGTTGACATTGAGTTGTAGTCAAGAGGACTACATTACGAGCAGGATCCTTGAGGTGCCCAAACTCTTGGATCACATCCCGCTACGACAGCCCTTAATGATAGTAGCATGATAACAGATGTTGGGTGGAGCAAAGTGTGATGGATCAACAAGGCAAGGCTAGAGTGCAGAAGTTTGTAGTAGTGCAGTGGAGGTTGCAGCAGTGCAATGGCAGTAGAGGGAGCACAGGATGGCAGCAGAGGCAACTTCAGCATCACGAAGCTTCTAGACTGACTGGGATGTCAGTATTTGGGAGAAGTCAGTTACCTACTTCTCAGTAACTGAGTTGCAGTGCAACTGTTAGCAACGGCAGTGCTAGGGGCGGCATGGGCAGCATTTTGAGGAGCTGCAATACAAATGTAGTAGTGGCAGTGGCAGTGTCAAGGGCAGTAGTACATGAAGCAACAGTGCAGTGGATGTGGGGCAGTGGGCCAAACATTAGCACAGAAGACCAATGCGGAAGATCAGTGTGATGCTTCTATGGTGAGGCATTACTAGAGCACATTCCTCGCTAAGAGGGAGTGTTGATTTGGTAGCATCGAATGTGCTCTAGTCATGAAAATTGGTGAAAAGGCTAAGACACATGAGATCTCTGAGAACTAGAAACTGTTTGCAGAATTCCACCCAGATGAAGGCATATTAAAATAATTAATATTTTTAATGCGACCCTAAGTCTAAACTTAGGAAAATTAAAATATTAATGTGTATTAATATAAAATGGGAGAGAAAGTTCTAAGAGACGAGGATCAAGCCAGATCTAATATTAGCTGTTGATTAGGCACTTAATCTCAAGTCGTTGAATCGTCAACAGGAAAAGTATAACAGGAGGCTTGAAGGTCAGTTGGAGACACAGCAAGTTGATCAAGAATTCGATTTTCTAGGGCAGGGTTTACTAAGAAATCGAGTTAGTGATCTGTTGCAGCGAGGGGCAATTCGGTAGAAGACCGAGAATACATCTCAGAGAGGTAGAAAGAGTGTCAGAGAGACAGCGCAAAGCCTTGGAAGGCTGAGGCAGAGGCTAAGGCGGCCAGCGCAGGTGACGCAAAGGGCCAAGAGGCTGACGCAAAAGCAACAAAGGTTGCACAGAGGCTAGCAGAGCTGACGTTGGGCTGAAGAGGCAACGCTGAGGAATTTTCGTGGGGGAGACTGGGAGCTAAGAGGCAGATGCAGAGCTGTAGAGGGTGACGCAGATCCAGAAAGAAGAAGCTTGGAGCAACTTTCGTTGTCCAGCTAAGGAACTGTCTAAGTTGTTGTGGGATCAATCATCCAGATGTTGATCAGCCGGAATATCTATCTCTGAGGAGAGGTACTTCTGCCAAGGAGATTCTCTGAAGGGTGAGTCATTTCTGGCACTCTAGTTGTATTCAAAAACTACATAATAATAAAACCCTCATATTTGCTACATTGTTTTCCCGCATTGGATTTTTCCCGGGACGATTGTCCAAAAATAACAGTGTCCCTTGGGTGTTTGTCTCAGTTATTTTAGTTGTTGATCTGTATATATGTGAAAGTTGCATTTGTGTTTATTTCGGTATTTATATTAATAAGTAACTTGTTAATGGAATGAACAAATAGGAGATAATAAACCAAATAATGTAGTAGGGATTTCTAATGTGTTAGATTCAGAAATTTCCACCCAATCATCAATGTAAAATTGTAAATCTAAAAGTAAATTACTAAATTGAATCCATCATTTGACATATGAAATATTCCATCTAAATTCATCATTTGGCAATGGGCATTAATATTATGCAAGGTATATATAAATTAAATTATTCATTTGACAGTTGAAATTACACAATGCACATCGAAAGTAAATTCATCATATGACAATGACATTATGTTGAAGTCTAAAATAGCCATAGAATACTAAACTAAAAGTAATCATAGAAAGAAGTGAAATACTATTAAATTTCTCAAAAAGTACTAAATAATAAATCGTAACTCCAACCCAATGGCTCCAAGTCACAAAATGAAAATCATAGCTCCAATAACGTAGCTCCAAGTCACAAAATGAAAATCGCAGCACCAATCTGGCAGCTCCAAGTCAAAAAATGAAAATTGCAGTTCCAAATGTCCCAGTACCCTGGTCGATGGTAAATTTGAACCACAACAAATTGCAAATGGAAAATGTCAAACGACGACAACAAGAAAATCTCGGGTGGCAAGGTAAAATGTTGAGTGACAATAGAAGGAAAATGTCGGGCAACAAGGTAAAATCATAGGGTTAATGAGAAATGTGAATGATTATGTTTTAAAGTTTTAATTTATCGTTTAGTTTTTATTTTATTAAAATTTGTAATTTCTTATGTTTTTAATTGTTACTAGCAAAAAAAATTGGGGGGGCATTTTAATTTTTTATGTTTTTAATTGTTATTAGCAAAAAAAAATTGCAGGGACACAAGGGGGCATTTTTCGTCACCAAAAAATAGTCCCCCCCAGAGTTTCCCCAAAAAAAGGGATGTGGGGAAACATTTCCCCAGGAGTTTCCCCATGCCGGGAGCATGGGGGAGAGAGGAAGTGCGTCCCCCAACCTGGGGGATGCATCCCCATGGAACACTGCTGTACATATTCACAATTCAAAAATCACATAATATCTTCCTTTGCATAATGATATGCATGTAAGCCAAATATGTAATTGCATAAATGATATGAACCTTCCTAATTAATCTTTCTCCAACACATTTACACCCTGCAATTACTTGAAAATGTAATTAATATCTTTTGAATAGAAACTGTAAGAACAGATAAAACATTGTGTAGTACCACAATTTCCAAACTTGATGCATGAATGAACCTGTATTAACCATGAAACTGATTCAATGTGTCCTCTTTTAGCTGCATGATGTAAGGGTGTGCAACCACAACCATCTCTAGCATTGATATCTGCCCCAGATCTCTGAAGGAGTTCCATACACAAAATGTGTCCACCAATTGCTGCTTCGTGAATTGGTTGGCTACCCCCATTGTCCGCTATTATTGGGCTAATCCCAAAATTAAGTAACAATTCTAAGACTTCTATATTCCCGTTTAGCGCTGCTGTATGAACGCTGCATCCACAACAGCCAGCTCAATCTGAGAAGTCACATAACCAAAAGGAAAAAGGAAAAAAATAGGAGAAAAGATTAAATTTATTTGAAAGCTTAAAAATTATCAGTAGAATGACAAAACCAATTCATGTACCATACAAAAATCCTCAATTTAAGCATTTGAAAAGAACAATAACACAGAGAAATTCATATTTAAAAGCATAGAAAAAAACAGTAGAACCAAAACCATGGAACCAATAGATATATCATACAAGTTTCACATGCAACATTTACCATAACTCAGAGACATTTTCCATAATGCTTAATATGACGTGTTAGTATCAACGGTATAGTGGATTTCCAACTTCACTCTCTTACTAAAAGTTGACTTAAGTAACAAACAATGAAATTAATTCAAGGACATAAATGATCTTAAATCTAAGTTCCTATGATCGTACCTTGTCTCCTATTACAGTGGATTTGTTCAGTGATAAAGTGTCTGCAGGATATGTCCCGTCAAAGGATTTGATAAACATGGACACCTTATAAATTATCGATGCCACCAAAGTTTGTGATGACCAAATCATTATAAAAGGCCACACCCTATAGCCCATGTTGCCCTAACATTTATTAAGGAAACACAATACAATTAATCATGATTTTCATGTTTAACTGTACAATTTAGAATACTACCCCAAACACTTCATGTTTGAGAGACTTGAGTCACTTAGAATCTCTCAAGATGTTGTACTGGTATTGATGCAATTTAGCAATAAAATTCTAACTCGAATTCAGAAAATTCACATGGATTGTCTAGAGTTGTGCATAACACTCTGAATAATCATCCACATTGGATATGTGGAGATCAATATTATCATTCTTTCTTTCTATGGATGAAACAGGGTGACCTTTTCCAGTAGATGTTGTGCAGAAACAAAACTGATGATTAGAAGCAACATGTTGGAGAGACAAATCATGCAGAGGATAGGTGCATTTTAGAGGAAATTTGTACATAATATCGATATAGTTTTTCCTTCACCTAAAAGGAGATGTTTACCTCATTGTTCCAAATTATGTGCATAAGATCATGGGATCACAACCAAAGGTTTCCTCGCAAGACAACATATCTTCTATGTCAAAAAAAAAACTAGCATAAACATCTTTTGAACAAATAGCATAACATATCATAAGTTTGAATAATGGAGATAATAGAATCCTCAAACAAAAACAATCAGCATTTCCTCTCATTTAAAATAGAGAAAAACATCAAATCAAATCCAAAATAAGAAAAAATAAGATGAAAGACATTCCAAGGCTGTAACTAGGATGGATAAAGAGTCTTCTTTGCTCATCCTCCTCTAAGCAACTTGTTACCGCTCAAACTAGCAAGGGTCCTAGAAGGGGGTCCTATAGGGAAACTACTAGGTCAAGGGCAAAAATGGAGCGATAACCCACTATCACCACAACTAAGGCTCCTTGCTCTTTACGGATTTCACCAATGGGATAAGACCCAGTATAATGAGGATCAAAAAGATGAATGGATCAATGATAGGGTGAAAGGTGATCCGAGAAACCTATTCACAAGAGAGGCTCAAATATATGGCTAGCTCATTTGGAAAGAAAGATGAAAGACTCTCTAGGAAGGGCTTGGGAGAATCCCAACAGCTAGGGTTTGAGTATATGACTTATCAAGGAGATTCCTAGACCCTAAGATCCTCGCGGAAAGTTGGATACCAAGTGGTCTTTGTGGAATTATCTTCAAAAGGTTGTGGGAACACACAGGACCAAGTGGACCCAGAATTAGGTCAAGGGGATAGAATTTATCAACCAAGGATGTGCTGACCTAATTGAGGGGGGGAGAAAGAGATTAAAGGAGAAATATCCTTTGAATGCAATAATCCCAATGAGGTCACTAGCCAAGGGAAACCTATGGCAAAAAACGGTCCTCGAGCTAGGGCTTGCAATATCTCGAGATCCCACCCTCAGATTTGCTTCAAATTTGGAGGGCCTCTAAAGCAAACTCCAGCACAGTTGTGGACCGAAAATTGAAGTATTTGGATGGCTAGATTGTGAGATAAGTGATGCCCTAGGTGACCTATGTAGGCTAGGCCTAGAAAAAGAGAGAAGGTGCAAAAAATATGTTTTAAGGTGATCACCTATGGAGGACCAATGCCTAATCCTTTAGGAGAAATGAATTCATGGAAGATCAAGAGTTTGGAATTATTTCCACTTGTTAGGGAGGCCTGAAAAGCAACTTCATTGGGCATTAGGGCTTAATGGAAGGAGCTTCAAGACTTTATACTTCGTTCAACAATATTTGGTGACTTATCAAGACAAAATGTCTCTAGGGACATTCATTCATTCAAACATGGCCCATACATGATATATCACTATTTAGAGATTCAATTTCCACAATTCCATTCTAAGAAAGCAACAAATTAACCCTAGAATAGCAAAAATCCCAATATCATGAGTGCAACAACATAAAGAACCAAAATAGCATTAACATAGTAGTTACATGTAAGAAGAATATATCCAATCACCAAGATATGCCAATCATAGAGCTTCAAGACCAAAAAGATTAACCAAACATCGAAATTCATCCATTCATCTCAGAAATCTCTTACTCAAAAGATGGCGAAAATCTCACAAGTAGATATGATCCAATCCAAGTGATGATACTAAAATGAATTCACATCACTTATATTTGTACACTTCTAATGTATTTGATTTAGCTAATCAGGCCTACATTAGCCCCTAAAATAAAATAATATGCAAAATAACTAACTTTTGGTGACAAGCCCACTAAACTAGTTCACAAACAAAAGAATAAGCCTCTCAAGAGGTTGAATAATCAACAGTACATGTTGTTTGGCCTTCTAAGAACCCTGATGAAGTCCACATGTGCCATAATGAGAAATAGGACTCCCAAAAGTAGTGGACAAAAGGTTGGCCCCTTGTTCTCCAAATAATAAACCTATGGTGCTCCCAATCAATGTAGGGGCACAAAAGTAACCTCATGGGTCTCCAAGTAGATCAAAGATACCTGTAAATCATCTACAAGGGCTCGGATTATGACGTAAGTGATGCCACATCATAATATAGATCCTGGGTCATCTTCCAAGTGCATCATACAACTATGGGGCCGGTTCGCCATGGTGACTATGTGAAAATTTGGAAGACCCAAATTTCTACTACAGCAATTGATTAAGTATCTTCTATTTGTTAAATTACTGAACAAAATATTCACTACATCCTACAGCAAATACCAAAACTAATACACTGCAACCTTCACCAATTAAATTAAATGCGGAAACAAGAAATTGAGCAAGAAAGAAATATACAACACATGACACCACTATTTTTGGACAAATGTCCCCGAAAAAATCCGATGCGGGAAAATCGGTGCAGCAGTTGAGCATTTATATTATTAAGCAGTGGTTTTTTTAATACAATTCATTGGATGCCCAACTGGATATCCGATACAGAGAAAATCTGGACAAAAAAAATAGTGAGATGATCTCACCCCTGGAAGAACCGACACTGATCTGCGTTGGAGATGAGCCTTTGCATAGTTCTGTGTCACTCCTAAGCAATCATTGCGTCACTGCAGTGAGGACTACGTTGCACCTCCTTTTGATCCTCTGCTCACTGGAAACTTCAGCTCTCTAGCCTCCCGGTCTCACATCTCGGCTTTGGCACGAGATCCTGATTGTTCCTCAGCAGAAATTCGATCTCCCTTTGAAACTTTGTGTTGCCACAGCGTAGCTCTATGTGACCCTGCATCAACCTCTTTGGACGTCTTTCTCCCCTCTGCCTTGTACTCTCTAGACCAGGAAAACTTCCCTCCGGAAACTATACCTGCCCCTCACTACAAGAAATCTCCTTGATCAATTCTCTAGCAACTATTGCGCTACCCTCTTCAAGAAATTCAGTATCTTGATCTCTCTCCGATATATTTTCCAAATTCCCATGGATATCCTTATAATCATCTAGTTGAGTAATCAACGACCCAGATTAGATTCCAATCAATGGCTCAGATCATTTGAACTCGATCTTCGTCTTCTTCTAGAAGTTTCACCCTCAATTTGATTAATACCCTTTAATTATTTTAATTTCCTAAGTTTAAACTTAGGCATCCATTAAAAATAATTAATTATTTTAATAAAACTGTCTCTGGGTGGAATTTCCCAAAACGATTTCTAAGTATTCTGAAATTCATATGTCCAAGTCTCCCTGCAAATTTTGAGGCTTCAAGCACATCCAATGGTACTGTTGACCACTACGTGTCAACTACCCATAGCAGCACACCCCCTTTTTCGCAAAAGGGATAGCGCTTGAGCGACGTGTCCGTGCCATTTGACTGTCATCATCAGCCCGATCATGTTATGTTGTAAACCCAGTCTGCATGTGTAAATTGTAAATAATCTTAGCAGATCTGAGCCATGTATGTAAATTTCCTAGGAAAACCTAATTTTCTAGTGATAATCTACGTTCTGGAAGGTTTTTTGTCTCACCGATCCATGATCGGCAAAGTTTTCCTTCAGCCTAACCCTAAAGCCGTAATGGATTTTGTCATTAGAATCTTAAGGGAATCCTAGTCTGCTAGGTCGAGTCTATGTAAAAGTGATTTGGGAATAGACCTAACTACTTGGTTAGGCTATTTTATTACAAATTGCTCGATCTGCTAGATTATGTTTGTGTCGCAAGACTGGGTGGTCTATGAGGGTCTATGTCAAATGGGTTTTCCCCCTTGAGACGTAAAGTTGTAAAAGTCATGATTAAAGTGTCTTGAGGGTTAGAAAATGTTTTAACCCCTCATAAGTCCTAAGTCCTAGGTCCTAGGTGATTTTTCCAAAGGCTAAGTTCAAGGATCCTAACATAAAAAATAAAAGAATAAAATAAAAGATTATAAATATAAAAATAAAATTTTAATTAAAAATAACTAAAAAATAAAATTTAAAAAAATAATAAATTTAAAAAATGCTAATTAAAATAAAATATTAAATTGTAGAAAATAAATTAAATAATAAATTTTTGAAAAATAAAATAAAATATAATAATAATAATCAAAATTTGACCGAAATAAATCAAAATTTTAAATTTTTAATATATTAAAATGCATTTAAAAAATTCGACGGATGAGAATTAAAAAGGGATTTTGATCCTCATCGACAGTCGAGATCATTGTGACATGGATACTCGAACTAACCGTTGGGAAAATTTCCTTTTAAAATTTTCCTTTAAAATTTTCCAAGCTTATCATTTGAAATTTTTTTATGAATGCATGAAAGGTTTTCTGAAGCATCTCACATTAAATTTAAAATTCTGAAAATATTTCTATGGACTATTGATAAATCTCGTTGCTTAGAGTCGGTAATATGTAAATATTGTAATAATTTAGCTGATTTAGGGTTTTCAGTTTTGTTTCTTGCACATATTATTTTTGGGTGTCTACCTTTTGCCATTGCAAATTGCAGGTACAAGTTTTGTGAAATTTTTCAGGGTTTCCATCAGGCAATCTGGAGCAGGAAAGATTCAAAATTTTAATTAAGTTTCTAAACTACGGGTTTGCTACTGCGTTTTCATTTTTCACTGTTGCCTTGGGTTTTTATTTCATAGAGAATTTTCGAAAATTTTTTAAGAACAGGTTGTGGGATTGTTGCTTCACCTCCAAGCAGTTTTCTCCCACTTGCAGCACACTGGCAACATTTTTTCCCTTTGTGTTTTTCCTCTCAGCTATCCACAGCAAGCTTCCTCAGCTCCATTCGCACTGCCCTCATCCACTATTCCAAATCTATGTTCCACTTTTTATATTCCCGCAGTAATTCAATCCCCTTAACCAGACAGCTCTTTCCATTGAAATCTCCTTAACCCTCACGCTGGTTTCAAAAAACGCTAACCCTTTTCACGCTGCCTCTAAACGTTGTCCTGCTCAGGTTCCTGCATGCTAGCCAACCCCTTCCAAGCTCGATTTTCCTTCATCATCAAACCCGCAGCAAGCAAGTATCCTGCAAAACAAACCCACAACGTCCCATTGCTGCCTGTCCGGTCTGCGTTGCACCTTTTTGCCTTGCCCGTTGAGTTGTATATCCATTCTGCTGTCAAAACGCCCTTCCTCCATCGCTATCCACGCCCCTCCAAACCTGCAACGAATCCAAAAGTTGTGTTGCACAGCTCCCTGCACATTTCCTCTCTGCCGTCACCTGCACATACACGACACAACAGCTAATAGTGCATTCGAAATTTTTTTTTTATTTCACTTGTATTTTATGAATAGCGAAGGTTTGTAGTTTAGTTTTATTTTTGTTATTGTGATATGTGCATATGCTAATTTAGTTTTAGGCTAAGTTAGATTTTTATTAAATCTGAGTTTTATTTATTTAGATTTTAGATTTTTTTTTTAATTTTTCGCTTTTATATATATGTGGTCAAGCGTTAGTGCTTGCTTTTCATTTCTTTTAGTTTTTAGGATTAGTCTAGCGTAGGGTTAATGTTTTTAGCTATAGAGATAAATTTTCCTTATTAGAATTCATTTATTTTTGTCATAGTTTAGAACTTTATAAATTTTGTAAAAGATCCATTTTAGTTTTAGATTTACTTTTTTTAAAATTTGGAACTTTAATAAAATTAAAAAATATTAATATATAAATACTAAAAGCATAAAAAGGTCCTTTTAGTTCTATAAGATACGTGTTAGTTTTAGTTTTTAGATTAAGATTTTTATTTTTTTTAGTTTGTTTCATTTTGAATTTAAAATTCTAAAAATCATTTAAAAAAAAATCATAAAAAGTTAAAAATTTCCTTAAATTTTTTATAGAGTCTTAGTTTAGAAATAGATTTATAAACTTTTTTAGGAATTTATATTCTTTTCTATTTGAATTTAGCTTAGAAATATATAAACAATGTATAATAAATAAAAAATAAAATAAAATTTGAAAAGCTTAGCTAAAAATTGAAAATTCATTTTTTGGCGTCTTTCGTGGTATCTATGTTACGCTTTTCTATAGTTAAATGAACTTAAATATTTATTTAAAAGTTAGCTATGTGAAAGTGGTAACTGGTCAGCATTTAAATTTTATGATCATTTAAAGCATTTGATTTTTCTTGAAGTTTAACTGTTGGAATATTTTTAAGGCATTGAGCATTTATCATTGCTTGGGTTATTTGATGATAAATGATTGTTTTACAAAGTTCACATTACTGCAACATCTAATAAATAGTCATTTAATCGTTAACTCCATAAGGCACTAGTCCATTAATTTCTAAAATCAATCAAGTGCTAATTTCTCTTGTTGTGTCTCCCAACCCAACTGATCCACAGTTGGTCATCCTTTGTCCCATAGGGTCTACCCCCCTTAGCCTCGGGAGACGGCTTAAACGGAGGGATCGGGGATCAGGTTGATAGCCCTCGGTCTAAGCGTTGTCGCGCTGCCCAGAAAATCTGTGCGAAAACATTTTTTGTCGCCGTTGCCGGGGATAGAGTTTTTTCTGTCCTTGGTTTATTCGACATTCATCATTCTTTCATCTTTCTCATCTCTCATTTGAGCTGGCAGAGTCAGCGTTTTTTGGTATCATTTGGAACTTTTTCATCACCTTATCTTTCGTCATATCAGCAACTACTCTTCAATTTGTTTCTTGTTTGGGTGGCAACTCCATTTCTTTTATTTTTTCCAGACAAGAAGCCTCCTTCATATCTGCTTGTTGGTTGCTTTTTTGGATCCTAGAATTAGATTCATTGTTCAAGTGGTGACTCCATTTCTTTCATCTCTTGATTTTCTTGAGCAGAAATCTCTTTCTATCATCCATTTGGTCCATTGTTATTCAACATGGATTATTCATTTAAACCATGTCATTTTACTGATGATCTCCATGATTTACAAGAAGTGGCCATTTCTAAATTACCTTTGTTCTCGGGCGTGGTTCAGTCGCTGTTAGAAGGCATTTATGGAATTTTTATCATATAATGTTCATGTATTGTAGAGTTCCTCAATATAATCATGAAGATGTCAAAATGCGTCTATTTGTCCTTTCTTTAGAGGGTG
>APFE031302194.1:0-15591 GCA_000404065.3 Pinus taeda
TAGCTTAAGTACTAGTACGTAGGCGCCGGCCTACAATCTTCTCTCCTCCAGGTACCACGTTTCATCAATTTTCATACTAGATACACTGAAGCAAAACACATAATCTGAAAGGCCACGTTTCATCCAATTTTCGTACTGGACCCAACAACAACATTGAAGCTCATAAACAATCTTCTGAATTACCCAAGCACTAGATCAATACATATACAAGTAAGTCATCAACCAGATCTAGTCCATTAGATTACATAAAGATGAGTCATTAAGAACCTGATCCATTCATCCATCAATGTATAAACATTTAATCAATCACTACTGTTATCAGAACTTAATACCAGAAATCAGAAATCACTTCAAAACCCCAAACACGGCAATGATAATCATGGATAGCTAAGTAGACTTCATGAGAAGTATGCAGCTTCACCCATATAACAGCTGCGTATAAGTACGCACTGTTTCCAACTGCTTCCCTGCGTACGTGCGCACTCTGTCTCACAGACTTCCTGCGTACGTGCGCTCTGTGTCCAATGAACTGCCTGCGCCCCTCCGCATCTGCAGCGCTTCTGGGACTGCGTATCTGCGCACCTGCAGCGCTTTTGTGGCTGCGTATCCCCGCACTTTTCTTTCACTGTACTTGCGTACCTACAGATATAGATAATTTCAAGACTTCAATAATAACCCAGACTGACAGATCTATAGATCTGAACATGCGCCGAGGAGATATCAACCCATTAGTAGATCCGACTTGTAGTTCTCATGTTTCTCCTTGATTTAGATCTAGCTATCTATCATAACCCATCACTAGAATTTCAGATCTAGCTTCTTAAGATATTCAACCCAAAAGCATACTCAAGCCAAATGATCTCCTTTGCTTTATATAGGCAAGCTCTTCCTCAAATCATGGATCAATACCACCGGCCAAAACCATAATAACACAATTCCGTCGGCTAAATACCAAGAGTTAAACATAAGAAACCCCATGTGTGTTTTTCTCTGCCTTGAAGTAAGTGCACTGGGGGTACGCACCGCCTGAACGGGATAACTGCGGGTATGTACGCACTTTATGTAACACCGGCTTGCGTGTACGCACCTTGTGTAAGGTGTACCTGCGTACCCCTTATTTTCTTCAATATTTGATAGCTGATCATCAATATCTGCTGCTGACTTGAAGTACTGTGATCTATCACCTGAATGGGTTGCCATCAAGGACAACACTTTAGCCATAATGCCAACAGTGTATACACTTTCTTTATGTTTAGAGAGAGTGGATATATGTGTATGTGTTGTTAACGTTGACCTTAGTAAAATATTGTAACGCTGAAAAGGAAAAAGTAAAAAAGGTAAAATAATTTAATTACTTCTTAATAAGAGATAAATGAGAAACGTGTAATCAATTCAACTAATAATAATAATAATAATAAATTATTTAAGGATACAATTTGAACCATAAAAAATTACACATGGTTATATATAGAGAAATTTAAAATTATTGATCCATCTAAATCACATATTTGTTAAACATTAGAAGGGATTAAACCTCTTCACTTGTAAATCTTTTTTCAAATTTTCCATCCTAAAATCAAGTTAGGTTTGGTCCCTCTCCACTTGATAGATCCAGAGTTAAAATAGATATATACTAATTATTCAAATGTTCATCTTCACTATCATAAGAAAAACCTAAAACTTATTGAGAATAATATGAAGACATTTTCTAATTCAATTCAATGTTATAACTTATCTTTGGGATCAAGGTTGGAAGTTATACATCAAAAGAAACCACGACATAGCAAAACTTATTCTTCATCCTAATTCGTGTCGTCACTTGGATGGATTTTCATTTCTTCAATTGAGAATATCTAGGAATTGCATGGACTTAACACATGATAGATTTAATCAGAATGTTGGAGTGTTTGATTCATTTTTTGAGGGTGGAAATAGATTTAGCACTATCAAGAACTCTTGGGGCACCCAAAATGTTGAATTTTGACCGTTGCATTTTTCTATCAGATTTTGTCCTAATCTTGTGAATTTCCATTATTATTCTCACTAATTTGTGGGTTTTTTAGACTATGCTATTAAAAAATGGACTTTACTTCTTTTTTATTTGAATTTGATTTTATTACTAAACTGTTGTTTTTAAGTGTGAATCTTTAAAAAGTTTTTGGGTTTGTTTTCTCATTTAATTTATCTAGAATTCAGCAAAGAGTCGTTGAAATCACAAGTTTCACTGGTGAGTTCTGCACAATCAAAGTTTGTCAAAAGTTTTTAAAGGTGTTGAACCTATATATACAATGAAAAACACTAATTTAAACAACAACACAAATTAAGATTTCACAATTTTTTTCACCAAAAAAAATTCTAAAAAATCACACTTAAAAGCTCTTTCCGTTCTGAATTCTAAAAAAATAAGTTTAATTTATAATGGCCAAGTTCCTTATACGTATTAACTTCTTGTCTTCATCTTTTTCGTTTTTACTTGGTAGATATTTTTCTCCCCTGTAGCATCTTCTCTTTAGACTATCCCTCTTTCTTCCCCCATTTTATCTTTTAATTATTCCTCGTGACATCATCTTTTTACCCACATTTTCTCTTTTAATTATTCCTTCTTTTCAGCGGGACATCATCTTTTGCTCATACCGGCTTGTGAAGTATAGCTGTGAAGGTGGAAGGGCAGCGGTGGCAACATGGAGCCCATTCTACCTTTTGCGACCACACCTAGTAGTGTGATCTTCCCACCGCGGCAGAGTTGCAAGGTTGACGAGAGGCTAATTCAAAACTGAGTGTAGCTCTTCTTTTGACCTACATTCTACACTAATCATAAAAAATAGTTGTTGCTTCTTTTTCTCTCTTCCACAACGCTTCTTTGAAAGCTTTTTTGGTGGGTTTTTCCGGTTAAAATTCGGCAACAATTTATTGGAATCGCAAGTTTGATAACTAGTTTCTGCACCATCAAAGCGTCTTAGGGGTTTTTCAGGGTGCTGAATCCAAATATGTAGTTAAAAAACCATTTTAACTGCAACAAATCAAGATTTAACTTCAATTTCTTTTGCCGTCACCGAAATTTCCAAAAAGTCGCATTATAGACAATTCCATCTTATTGTCTCCTCCTATTCTTATATCTTTATGCCTTTGGAATTCTTTTTCACAGATGAGTTGGTTTATTAAATATATGGTTAGGATTTTTTTAATAAGATGAAAGTACGAGCTTTAATTAAATTTTAATTTTGCAAGTGCTTTTTTTGGAGTTGTCTATCGAGGTTGAGGAATTTATTGGATAGTCAAAAGTGGTTAGAATTTTGGTAAAAAATTTCAAACTTTTTTATAGAGACACTGTTTAAATCATGTTTTTATAGTGAAAATAGATTCAACACCATCAAAAACATCTAGAGTTTGACAACTTTTATTTAAATTCACGCAAATTTCTGTCAAAATTTTTAAAATATGATCAAAATTTCCATACCCTTCAAATAAAAAACATAATAACATAATCATTAGACTACGGCCACTTTCCCATTTAATCAAATATTAAAATAATGTGATTCTTTTCGTGGGATCGTTTTGGATGGTGTGGGGTCGCTCCATTTCCTAAGGAGTGGACACCACGATGGCTCGGGCCTGGAAACTTCGTTTCATGCATCGATACTTTTTCTTCCACATATTTATGGAATCCACTTGAATTTGAACATGGGATTTTACTTATTGGTATTTAATTTAATATCTCTATCCACTTGAATTTGAACATGAAGATTTTATTTATTAGTATTTAATTTGGAATTGTTTTTTGTTTTTAAAAAAAATATTTTAAATAAATAAAATCATGTTAATAGTAATAAAAACATTACCTGATTGTGTGACGTGGAGAGGGGAGGAATAGATCAGCGGTGGGCGAAGCAGGCGAATGTAGGCAGGTATCAAGGCATTATTGCCACAGGTGAATGGTGCGGCGGGAAGGTAAGTGGAGCAGCTCGGCAGGACGGTGGATGGGACAGGAGGTCAGAGACAAGGTCGAGAAATGATGGCGCAGAGATCGGGAACAACACACAACGCCAAAACATAAAAAGGAAAGGCATGCAGAGGAGAAGGTTAACGAACGAAGGGTGGCGGGCTAAACCGAGAGGGAAGGACCCCAGAGAAATTCGACTTGGCTGCACAGAGCGGAGCCACAGCACCAAAGAAACGAGCAGTCTTGCAAACCGAGAGGGAGTTGAGCGAAACCGGAGAAGAAGGGAGAATATGGAAGCCGAGGAAAGCGGGAAAGCGCAGCGCTAGATGCGAAGCAGCGGAATGGAGGATGATCAGGGCAGGAGAGACGTGGACAGAACGGGTAAGCGGAAGATGGAGGACTGCATGCAACAGGGCATCCCCATGTATGAGGTCTCGGAAGGGGAGAGCGAGGATATGGCGGAGGGTCGGGAGGAATATGTGCAGGAGGTAAGGAAAAACGGCCGGAACAAACCAGCGACCGGGAATGGCGAAGATGAAGGAGGGAGCCCATCGAATGGCGCAGGAAGGGGCAGGGGAAGATACAGGAGAGGGAGAGGCCGCAGGGGTAGAGGAGGCCGAAGAGGGCGGGACGTGGCGGCAGGGCGCAACAGACGTGGACGTCAGTGTAGCCCCAGCCAAGACGAGGAAGCTGAGACAGTGACGGCAGATGGGAACCGACCGACCAGGCAGACCATAGGAAACAGAGTTAGGATTGCAGAGAAGGAGTATAGGGAGAAATCTAATCCAAAAATCAAAAGAATTATTGAGCATTGGGAGGAAGAAGCCATCCAGGCCCAGTGAGAGGATGAGATGGAAGATTGGATTAACCTCCTGCCTGACCCAGGGCACACCAGAGGAAGAATGACACTTTACAAATAGTCTCTGCACTTGTACTGGGTTATGAAGAGGCTCATGGCTAAAGCCATGGAACAGATAGCGATGGAGATGCCCGAACGGTCTCAGGGAATCCCGAATTTAAAGAAAGAATTGAAGAACATTGTAATCACTCTGCTTATGCAAGATAAACGGCTGGAGGACCTGCAGCAGCAACTTGAGGCAAGCGGGGTGCTGGTCAAGAAAGAGAAAAAACAGCAAGAGAATCCAAAGGAACAGTAATTCAAGGCATGTCCATGATGAATTTAGGAACTGTTGATTTCTGTTTCTGTTTTAGCCATGCATAAATCTTATGTTTATATATATATATATGCAGTTGTATGTAGGTAGTAATAGGGATATAGATAAAGTGTATAAGGCATGGAAAGACAAGCTTAAAACATTCTATTTTTGGGCAGCTGTGAAAAACTATCGGTAGTCAATAAACCCGGTTTCCCTTCGTGGCGGGTTGAGACCACCCTAACTATGTAATGTTTCCTTTTTTATAATAGAATATGGCACCACTCAGCTTACAAAAAAAAATAGTAATAAAAACATAAATGATTATATGTATTTGGTTAAATATTATTTCTGCAATATTTATTTGGTTTGTTATTAAAAGAAAGGCTTATTCTACAATATAGTAAGAGAATGATGTGTAATTTTGTCAATGCTCAATTAGAATTGACACATGTCCTTTAAAAAGTACTTTAAATTAGAAAACAATTGTCATTATAATAGATACATAAATGATTATAAGTATTATTTCAATATCTATTTTAAATAATATAATTTTATATGACATTGAAGAGATAAAAAAAACTTCCTATTTCTCTTATAAATATTTTAATATACACTTTAAAGAAAATGTATGTATACATATATATATATATATAGAGAGAGAGAGAGGGAGAAAGAGAGAGAGTGTGTGTGTATGTAAATATATGTGTGTTAATGTTGATTTTCAATGAAAAATCACACATGGTCTATATCTAAAAATTACACATGGCCTATATATAGAGAGACAGAAAACCACTATAAATCCATCTAAATCACAAATTTATCAAGCACTAAAAGGGATTATATCTCAAATCTTTTTTCAATCTTTTCATTCTAAAAAGAGGTTATAATATTATGAGGTTTGATCATCTTTGTTGCTAGTAGATCCATGGTTTAAATGGATCTATATTGGTTGTACAATGCAGAGGGAAATATGTAATTCCATCCATGCTCAACTTAGAGTTGATGTCTCCCCCAAAAAATACTTTAATTAAAAAAAACAATATCTGTTATAATAAAAACCAAAAAAATTATAGGTATTTAGATAGTTTTAATTAAAAACATTATGAAACATCATTCTCATCATGCTCACTTGGTCTTTCACTCTTGGAGTTTTAAATAAGATATTTGGATATCTATGTTAAATAATATAATTTTATATGACTTTATAGAGATAAAATAATTAAGAGTAATGCATAAATAAATAAATAAATCTAGTTCTATTATAAACATTTCAATATAAATTGTTGAAATATTCATATTACCTAACTAACACACATTTTTTTTGTTTATATATAGAGGGAGAATGTGTCTATGTATATGTGTGTTAATGTTGATCTTAGTAAAATATTTCAATGCTCAAAAGTAGAAAAAGTAATTAAAAGTAAAATAATTTAGTTTAGAAATGAGAAATGTGTAATTAATTCAATTTTTAATATAAAAATTATTAATAATAAATTATTCAAACTGCAATTTAAACAATGAAAAATTACACATGCTCTAGAGATAAAAAAACCACTATAGATTCATTTGAATCAGAAATTTATTAACCATTAAAATAGAATAGGAACTTGAGATTTTCCCAGATTGCATCTGTAATGCAATATGTAATGCAATATGACATTTTGTCATTGATGAACAGCTCATTGTCATTGTCAAAATTGTCTAGATTTCCATTCCCGGGCTTCCTTTGCAACGCTGAATGACAACCTACAACCTGCTCAGTGTGTTCATCTTTCTCCTCATTTCTTCATCCTTTATCTTTACTGTGAAGGCAGACATTTTCTTTTTCCCAGCATATTCTCTTAATATTAAAGCATTTTCTCGTTGGGTGGCATCATTTTTTTAATATTAAAATGTTTATCTTTCACTGGTTAAGAGGGTGAAAGAAATGATTAAAAGTAACTAAATTCCTATCGAAATGATTAAAAGTAACTAGATTCTTACATAAATTTTTAAAAATATGAGTTTAAGTGGTTTAATTAGTAAAAAGAGTGTTCAAAAGGTTTTTAGAGTGCTGAATTTATTTATACATTCAAAAATGCCTATTAAACAACAAAAAATCATACCAAGTCAAATGTATTTCAGAACTAGGAAGAACACTAAAATTAGACAAGGGAAACAACAAAATCCTACAAAGATTCATATAATTATTGATGACTCACCAAGTAAAAATGAAGAAATAGAACTAGTGAAGGAAAGATTGAGGAGGCCATTCCTAAAACCAAAACCAAGTCACCTATAGCACTTGTGAGTAGGCCTACTACTAGGTCAATCACCTTCAAGAAGCCATGGGCACAATCTACCTTTGAGAAATAAGAAAAAGAGAAGCCACAGGAGGAACAGGAGAGAGATAGGGTTTGCTATAGGATGGGCATAGTTTACTACAGGTAGGACAAGGGAAGCTACAAGAGCACAAGAAAGAGTTACAAAAGGCACCTCAAAGACAGTTGGAAAAGACCTACACGATCAAGAGCACAAGAAAGAGTTACAAAAGGAGGCCACCACCTCAAAGATAATTGGAAAAGAGGTACACGATCTCCAAGAACATAGCCCACAACCTAGCTTAGGGTTCTACTACAAATTTATTGAAGGAGGAAGGATTATCCCTGAAAAATTTGCAATCTCACTCATTTATGAGCTAGAAATAGAGAGGGAGAATCTAAGAATGCGGAGGATGTAGGCCTCATGGAAGAGAAGGTCATTGAAATGGGAAAATAGTTTAGTGATTTGAGAATGAGGGAGTCTATGATGAAGGAACAAATACAGACATAAAACACTAGGTTGAGAGAGAGGTTGCAGGAGAAAGAAACACAACTTGCCACCATGACAAGTCTCTCTATGGAATCCCTGCAATGCACACAACCATCAAAGTCTTATGTTCTTGTTCTCAAAGAATAGTGGCTATGGTTCCAAATCAAAACTCTAGCACAATATGGATCTCTGCCTTTTTAGGACTATAGACAGTGCATTGAATTTTGCAACCAAACTAACATGGAAGATAAGAAAAAATAGTTGAAATTTATATGCACAATATCATATCGACAAATTTGAATTTTTGGGATCCCAATTCAAGATTGGGGGATACTGGGATCCTTATACATAATTACACATCATTCTCTTACTGTGTTGTAGAATGAGACTCTCTACTTAATAACAAACCAATTGAGTAGTGCGAAGGTCATTGCTAGGGTTGATCACTTCCACTATAGGAAGCTAAGAGAGACACTTGAGATTGAGAAACATGTTGCCAATCTCAATAGGGATGATGGATGGAAATTGAGTAATAGCTAGATTTTGGCTCTTTCATCTTAATTCTTTTGTTTTTTAAGTGAACCCTTATAATTTATTTTAAATAATTATAATTTATTTTATATAAAATAAATAGATAATATATAAATATTAGTATTATTATTAATGAATCATTTATGCATAAACAAGCAATTAATATTATATTATATTTATAGGTTTGTTTTTTAGTTATTAATGAAAAAATAAAATAAAATAAAATGGTATTATTTAAGATTGATATGTTTTTTTTTTTAAATCGTTTATATATATATATATATAATATTATTAATAAATAATTTTATATTTATATACATTATTAATTTATTTATATACATTATTAACTGCTAATTCAATAACAGTGAATTTTTTAATTTGAATTTAAAATATTAATTAAATAATTAATTCTCTAACGGCTAGTTTCTAATGGCTAATTATTTTGTCTTTAAAATAAACCATTGATTCAAAAAATCAACCAAACAAAAAAAAATTATTCCATCCTAGCACACAAAAACTAAAAATCTATCACTATTTTATTTATTTAATTTTTTTATAAAATACATCTCAACTCCAAATTAAGTACCCATAAAATTAATACTTTATATGAGTAAAATCCCCGCCTTCCGGTTCAAGTTCAAGTGGATTCCATAAATCCATGGAAGATAAAGTAGCGGTGCGTGAAAAGAAATTTCCAGGCCGGAGCCAGCGGGGTGTCCACCCCTTAGGAAAGGGAGCGACCCCACGCCATCCAAAACGATCCCGGGAAAAGAATCACACTCTTTTAACATTTTATGGGCTCCATGTTGCCACTGCCGCCCTTCCACCTTCACGGCTATACTTCACAAGTCGGTATGAGTAAAAGATAATGTCCCGCCGGAAAGAGGAATAATTAGAAGAGAAAATGTGGATAAAAAGAGGATGTCACGCAGAAAAGAGGGAATAATTAAAAGAGAAAAATGGGGAAGAAAAAGGGAAATAATTTAAAGAGAAGACGCTAGAAGGGAATATCTACTTAGTAAAAACGAAAAAGATGAATATCTACTTAGTAAAAACGAAAAAGATGAAGATAAAAAGTTAATACGAATACGAAAAAGAAACAACAAGAAGTTAATGCGAATTTCATTGATTAATTAGAAAATTTGACAATGAAATGAGAATTAAATTTATTTTTCCAGAATTTAGAATCAAAAGAGTTTAAGTTGTTGTTGTTGTTTTTTTTTCCAAATTTTTTTTGGTAAAAAAGTTGTAAAATCTTGATTAGTGTTGTTTAAACTAGTTTTTTTGTTTAAATTTCTAGGAAACTTTGATTGAGTATAGTTCACTAGTCAAACTTGTGATTTCAATGAATCTTTGTTGAATTTTTCATAAATTAAATCAGAAAATAAAACCAAAAACTTTTCAAAAATTCACAATTAACAGCAACAATTTCAGTAATAAAATCAAACTCAAATAAATTAGAAGTAAACTCATTTTTTAATAGCATAGTCTAAAAAACCCACAAATTAGCCGGGATAAAAATGGAAATTCACAAAATTATGACAAAATCGGACAACATTTTTTGAAAATCTGGGTTAAGTTGTCAAACTTCAAGATTTTGGGTATCCGAGGAGTTCTTGATAGTGTTAAATCTATTTCTACCATCAAAAAATGATTCAAACACTCCAACATTCTGATTTTTTGAAAAAAAAATCACTAAATTTTAACTAAGTAAATTTGTACGCCCATAAATTTGTAACGTGATAGACAACTCTTTTTTTAACCACAGTCAGTCCATACAATTCCTAAATATTCTCATCTAAAGAAATGAAAATCCATCCTATGTGTCCACAGGAATAAGATGAAGGATAAGTTTTCCTAGGTTGTGGTTTCTTTTGATGTATAACTTTTAACCTTGATCCCAAATATAAGTTATAACATTGAATTGAATTAGAAAATGCCTTCATATTATTCCCAATACGTTTAGATTTTTCTTATGATATTATTAGTAGTGAAGATGAACATTTAAACAATTAGGATGGAAAATTTGTAAAAAGATTTACAAGTGAAGAGATTTAACTCCTAATGTTTGATAAATCTGTGATTTAGATGGATCAATAATTTTAAATTTCTCTATACATAGACCATGTATAATTTTTATTGTTCAAATTGTATTTTAAAATAATTTATTATTATTAAAAGTTGAATTAATTACAAGTTTTTCATTTATCTATTATTAAGAAGTAATTAAATTATTTTACCTTTTTTATTTTTTTCTTTTCAGCATTAAAATATTTCTCTAAGGTCAACATTAACAACACATGTATCCACTTTCTTTGAACAAAAGGAAAGTGTATATACTAAAAAGGTAATATGGATATTCAAACAGTTTATTTAAGTTGTATATTGAAATATTTATAAAATAAATAGAAGTTTTCTTTTGTTATTGGAAAGTTATATAAAATTCTTTTATTTAATATAGATATCAAAATATTTTTCATACTAGATGAAGTGAGTACAATGACAATGATGTTTCGTAATGATTTTAATTAAAGCTAATCAAATATGTATCATTTATGTTTTTATTATAGTAGATATTGTTTTTTTATTTAAAATATTTTTTAAATGACACATGTCAACTCCAAGTTAAGCACCAACAAAACTACACATCACCCTCATACTAGGTTGGCTCAATAAATATAATTATTTTAAAACACATAATGTGATTAATTTAGATGTAATAATTTTTATTTTTATGAATTGTTTTTTTCTAATAATATTATTAATATAAACTATTTATTATTCAATTTAATTATTAACAATTAAATTTTATTCGTTTAGATTTTTTAATTTTAAATGGGTAAGCTATTATAAATAAATTAAATATTTTTTAAGATTTAAATAGTTTAAAATATTATGATAATTAGTCATTATTAAAATGGATATGATGAGAAATGATAATGTGTAGAATTAGATTAAAATGGTCTATGCATAATTTTTGTTTATTTTGGAATAGGTTCTCACAATTTTAATTTAATTATACAAATCAAAAGTTGAGATTTATCTCCAAAGTCGTTATGTTTGCTTTGTCCTTTTAATTAAACTCATTGAGTTATGGTATTTTTGGCATGTGGTATTAGAAAATCATGGTATTGGCCCATTGTATTATAACAAAGTGTATTTGCAAATCTCCATAGTAAGATGGACTTAAATTTTGAATCTTGTTCCATGTTTTTTGAATGTATATATGTTTAACTTATATATTAATTCCTTTTATAAATAATAATAATAATAATAAATAGTCCATTTTTATGGTTTTTTAATTTTAACAATGTAAAATGTACCAAACAGTGAGTGTTTTGATGCTTATTAGTCTGTGCAAAGGCAAGACTCTAGCAATTGATTTCCTTATTGACCATTACTAATTTAACATTGACAAATGAAAGTTATAATGCTTAACTTTGAAAAACAAATATTTATTTTTCAATTTATTAATTTTATTTTTTTTTCCAAACATTTGATTGGAGCATAACTTGAAGACCTTATTGAAGCCTTTGCACAATACAATGTCATGTGGATAACAAACTAAAATATTTATGCCATAATTTCTCCATATATTTGCAATATTTATGCCATAAATTTTAGATATTTGTGCATTGATTTTTCACTTTTAACCTTCATATGAAAGCCACCCAAAATTAAAATCCTTAAAGGTACCTGCCCAATATAATTTAAGAAAGTGTTTGCATAAAAAATGGTAGAAATGAAGTTGTGATTAGCCCCAACCTCAAAACTCAAAGACCTTCCCTAGGAATAACTACTATTTTTTCTATATTATGAACAATTTTGGATCCTTCTTGTTTTTGCCTAGCCTTTCTAAACAAAATTCATGAATAGTTTTAACATAAATTGGGACATCCTTAGTATATTGAAACAAAGGAATAGTAACACACACATTCCTAAGTTTTCCTAGAAAGCAAAACTCTACTACATAAAGGGGACTTTCCATGCACAATTGATGAGTCCCATCAATAGGTACATTTTGAAGATCATTATGCCATCCTCTAGCCTAAAACTATCTTTCTCTCACATTAATTAACATTTTTTGTTATATTATGCTTAGTAAGAGGAGTAAAGTGTGTTTGTCATAGTATGTGGCCTAATGTGGTATAATTGCAAGAGAAAAAAAAAAAACATTTTTGAGGCTATTACTATGCAAGGGCTTGATGGAGACAACTAGGAGAGAATCTATGGGGTTTGTCCACCTCCTCAACTCCCTAAACTCGGCTTGGGATCACAATATCCTCTCTCACAAGTTCGAATTCATTGGAAGCCAAGTGACTCCTAGTCCAAGTGAAGCTCAAGAGGGAGAAGATCCACCATTTTTGAGATCAAGGAGGGAATCACTCCTACTTTCAAGGGAGCTGCTTCAGCTGCCCTTTTGCATAAATAAACAAGAAGAATAGATCATTAGGATTCAACGGTTTTTTTCAACTAGGTGTAGCTATTGAGCTTGAAGCTTGACATTGTTACTTTAAACTTTTATGTGATGTATGAAACCTGCAATTTTTGATAATGAGAAGTTGGATTTTAAGCTGCATCTGAGTTAATTTCAGAGGGTTGAGACCCTTGGGTTTGATCCCAACCTAGAGGCTTTGGTCCCTCTTTTGTACTTATGTTTCTTCTTGATTCCAGGTATGTAAGAACCCGATTCCAATTATTAGAGCCTCAATCTATTATACACTAACAAATCTATTTTCCTGTTAATTTAAAAGTAATAAAAGGAGCTTGCTGACCTTCTCACAAAGCTTTAAACATTTAACATCTTATCATTTTATCATAAGCAACATAAATTAAGGTGAGCATTCCATTGATATCAACTTAACAAGAGCAGTCCATGGAAAAATACCTGTTCCGACGGTTGATGATGATACCTTTGTCTTATAGCTCCAGTTGAATGCTCCTTCTCACCGACCCAACCGGATTTACCTCCCAGCCAACTAGGAAACAAATTCCTAGCCCAGGAAAGCTCCACAGGTTCCCTATCCCTCCGTGCCCAAGTCCAACCAGATATAGTGTGTCCTCAAGAAGAATGTGCAAAACCAGATAACAATACTTGCCTCCTCTCAAACCCAAGAAACCTCCATAGATTTCCAAGGTCTCCCAAAATCATAACAAGTCCAAACAATCACAACCAACCCCCATAATCATAAGCAAGAACCCAACTTCCCCCTTCCCTTTTTATACCCTCCTTCCCTTCTTCATCTCAACCACCTCTCATTAATGTCATTAACTTCTCATCCATCCTTACAGTTGACTTCTCTTCTCCCAAGTAAGCTAGGAGTACATTTGGAAATGTGAGATAAATATAAAATTGAGAATTTAATGGGAAATGATCATGTTTTCTCCCAAGTAAATTTGAAAAGTACATTTGGGAATGTGAGGTGTAATTACATGGAGAGGACCATATCTTCTCCTTAGTAAATGTGAGGGTACATTGGGGAATGTGAAATGAATATATATATATATATATATTGATAATAAGATGGAGAGGACTATGTCTTCTCCCAAGTAATCAATTTGAGAAGGTAAGTGGGGAATTTGAATAATGGAAATCATAAATTTTATATTAGACCTATATTTCTCAATATTTTCAGATAATGTAAACATTAGCAAAATTTGTAGGATAAGATTTAAGTGGGGCATTACATACACCCCTCCTTCAGAAAACTTCGTCCCAAAGTTAGAATGAAAAGAGGCAAGGAGTTTGAAAGCATAACAACCAGAGAAAGTTATAGCAATAAATCTGATAAGCCCAACAATGATATTTCTTCCCATCAAGAGTCTCCAATCGATCTATATCCTCCTATCTGTTATCTCAAAATCAGGTCCTGATATGCTGCTGGTCAGGTTGACTCTAAGTAACTATTTCAAACCTACTTTAGGCTGAGGCTTAGCCTCCTTAGCCTGAGAGGACTCTCTCAAAGGGTTATTGATTTTGACTAATAATTAGATGGCTAACTCTTGTGGAATAACATTGACAAATATGAAGGTTGGATAAACATTACATAAGTTTCCATTGGGCCTATGGAGTCAATCATACTTCAGTAAACAATGATACTGCCTTTACATAAAAGTCAGGGCATTTAGCATTTGGATGTTCAGAACACAACTCATATAAAACCACAGTTCATAAATGCATACAGGAAATCAGAGCACAATCAGTGAATTCTGAGTGATTACACATCTATGCAACTGTAAAATACATTAAGGAAAGAATAAAATCACACATTCTGAACATGGAAATCCTTCATGAATCCTGAGAAGAAAAACAGCCAACTTATATTACTGAACTCTGTTTATACATAAGCCAAAACAGTACTCCATTATAAAATTTCCAACCCTCATTACATTTCTGTTTCAGCTATATATAGAATCCTTATTCTAACTAATTCGAGTTTCCTCCTCCAGCATGAGGGGAATTTAATAACTCGATAACTATCTCTAATGACACCTATCAGCTATTTAACTAACTATTAAATACAATAAAGTGTTGACTGGAATTTTAAAGAGTTCTAAATTAACTATGACTCTAACTCCATTTTCCATGCAATAGTGGCTTCTCCTTGTTCTTTGACACCTGGTCCTCTTTTGATTTGGATGAGCTGGATGTTTAATACTCCATATTGACCTTGAACACTGAATCTTTAACTGCCCAGTAGTATTAGGAGATGTCCCTTGCTTCTCAGCTCCTGTTTTCCTTAAATTGCTCGAATTTATAACAACATGTCTTCTAGCCTTTAATAACCCAAAATATGGAACACTGCCACATTCTTGATGTGCTGTAGGCTGCATTGATGGACATGTGTGCAGGCAAAAGTTCCTTGTATGCAAATCATTTAATACCTTTTGAACGGTGATAAAGGGGCTTTATAACAGAAATTTAAACTTGGGTTAAAATATTCCACCTTTTTAAATGTACACCTGTCTTGACCTGAATGACTATTGTAGCTCCATCTGATGTTTTGTGTACCATTTAGGTGTCTCTCTTTCAAAATTCCCGTTCATAATACAAAACTGCCTGTCTGCGTTAAAATCATCACCTACAGCAGTTTTGTAGCGCGCTACAAAACTGCTGAATTATTTGAAACAGCTTGCTTTTGACCCGAAATCTTTATCACCCAAACATTTGAT
>APFE031302200.1:0-24962 GCA_000404065.3 Pinus taeda
AGAGCATGGAGGGTCATTTGTAGGTTAATTGTTCATGAGAGAAGCTTATGTAAATTTTCATTATTTTATTAATAAATTGCCTGAAGTGGCCGCGTTGACTCAGGCCGTGGACTGTTTCCCTCTTTGAGGGTTTTAACCACGTCAAAAATACTAGTGTATTGATCTGTGATCTGTTTGTGAGCGGTGTCCTTTGGTGTTCTGTCTGAGGAACTTACCCTGTAAATTCCTACAATTACCCATATGGAATGCTATCTTTTGTTGAAGGTGGCATGGATGGGGAAGGAACTGCTCCCACATGTTGCTTGCCCAAAACCTTTACTTGAGAATGGTGTGGGAGTAATGTGTGGCACAAGAAATTTTCCTTAGGAGGTAGTTAGCACCACATAGAAAATGGAACAATCCCAAAGCTCAACCAATCTATATCTTGGTGTAATCTTTCAATGTTATGAGAAGTTATGAGATGCAAGGGGTAGTTAACACCACATAGATAACGGAACAATCACAAAGCTCAACCGATCTATATCTTGGTGTAATCTTTCAATTTTATGAGAAGTTATGAGATGCAAGGCTAGTACGTCAGTAGTGAAATGATAACAGAGGAAGCGGTAAAGCCAACATCATGGAAAAAAATCTTATATAATTTAGTAGGAAAAGATGCCCTAGGAAAGGACGATGTGGTAGTTAAGGTATGATAGCTCATAAATTGTGGTTAAAATTTGGTTTTTTCTGGTTGGAAATTCATTATGATCTAGGTAACTTTTGTCTACCTTATCTGTTACTTTACCTCTATCTGATGCCTTTGATAAGGAAGACCATATGTGAGTATATTTTCTAGGAGGGCCCCCTTGGAGAAGGTTGAGTTCGAGGGGCTTGCAATTTATGCAGCACTGAGAATGGTTCAGCTTATGATGAAATAACAAAAGGGGTAAAATGTAGATGGGGTGGAAAAATGAAGGGGGGATAGATGGACTAATATAGCTTCTTAATCCTCCCATTTTTAAAAAACTAGGCCCCATATTCCCTCCAAGGGTTGGCGTATTAATATTTTTATACTATTATTTCGTTTTATTTTGGTGTACCTCTCTCACACACACGTTCTTCCATTCAAATTACTTTGGCATCATAATTTGAATCTCGAGGTATAAAATTTTTGGTTCACGAAAGATTGCAAAAACCAAGATGGCGAGCTAATTGCATGTGGATGCATTTTCTTGAGGTTTTCCAAACATAAAATTGAAAACAAATAATGTATCAATGCTCAATGTTGTGTTTATTGGATCACTTCCAAATTTCCTCATTTCTTTGAAAAAAATACATTTTAACCATAATGGTTAGTGCAAGAAAATAATGGTCTCTCATTACATGTTAGTGGTGCACTATATCCTAACTTGGATAGGTAATTCTAAATATTTCCACAATGAATGAGAATATGGTGTAAAAACATAAAATCTTGGAAAATGAATTAACTTCCAAAATTATAATTTTTAACATATAGATCTTAGTGTCTACTAGTGCACAATATATATATTTTTTCAAATGGTTAAAGAAAAAGAGAAGTTAAAATGAAAATAAACGAGGGATGTGTTTTAATAGTATGATATGTATCAAGAAAAAATATATAAAAACATAGTAAACATTATTAACTTTGTATGCGTGTATGTGGAATATGCATAGTCATCTTTATATGTGTCTATAGTTTCATAGAAAATGAATTTTTCTAGCTTACAAAAAATAATGGAAAAATAGAGATATAGAGAGGTTTTATGAAAAATTGAGGTTCTCATGTATTCTTAGCCCAAACTACCAATTTTTTCATGAAGTACCTACATATAAAACAATCAACTCATGATGCACATAATCTTCATGTCGAGGAAAAATTAAGTTCAAAAAAGTGCATGTTCCTTCCTAGCTCTAGGAACATGTGTGCATTCTTAGCTCTAGTAATGTACACATCTTTCTACAACTAGGAGCTCGTGCAAAAGGAGAAAGGTTTGAGATGAAGGGGAGAGGGAAGACAAAAAGAGAGGAGAAGAAGGGATGGAGAGGGGTGGATAGGATAACCAAGGAACTTAGAGAGAGAGAGAGGGGAAGATTGAGAGAGAGAGAGAGAGAGAGAGAGAGAGAAGAGAGAGAGAGAGAGAGAGAGAGAGAGAGAGAATTGTAAATTGATGAGGATACTCTACTTGGAAATTGATCGCAACAAATATCATAAATAAATATATTGATATCTAAAAACTATACTTTGAGGGTTAATTTTTCTTAGATTTTTTGGATTTGTTAATTATTGTTTTCTTCTTATACATGCAATATATAGAATGTAGAAATTAGATAACATAAAATACAATCACAAAAAAAACCACAAAATGACCAAGATGTGACCTAGGAAACCGTTTGGGAGAAAACCCAATTGGAAGGAGAGACTACTTTTCTCCCTCTATCTTTCTGAATGGAAATAATGATAATATAAAGGAGTGAAATGTGTGGCCTATGGGTCACTACAGAACACAAACCTTGTCTATTCTACCTTCTCTTTGTCCACTCTGAGCTACTCTGCTCTATTATGGAACAAAATGCATTATAAAATAAAATCTAACCCCTTTTTCCTCCTCATGGCTTGATTATAATGCAACCTAATAACCAACTCAGGTTTAAATTTGAGTCATTCAACCTATAATATGAGTTACAAATCAGCCCTTCTAGATTATTATTCATATATTCCATATGATAACCCCTTTTACATGAATAATAGGGTCTAATATGACATCCTCTTGAATTATGGTGGTTAAACACAATAGATCAAATTCTACAAGGCGTAACTTTTATGTCTAAAATTTGAACGATGTGATTAGTGAATTGTTGGAAATATCTTAAAATGTAGAATCATGTTAGGGGGTTTTAATTCTAAATATGAAATATTTTACCCCCTCAAAAAATTATTTAAGGCTTCAAATTGGCCCAAGAAGGTTTCTAACAATAATTCTCCAAATTGGGCCTTGTCACTAAAACTTCTCTTATAAGTTGATTTCTTTGTTTTTTCCAGCTTGAAAGAGTTGACATGGATAGAAAACAATATTATAATCCAACTTTGGATCATACCTCCCTATTTGGGGAGGATTTTGGTGCCCAAAAGATTTTATTGAATGAGATGAGGAAAAATTTCCTCTACATTATACCTAAAGTACCATTTAGCCTTTCCTATAAGTTATCCTTTCAACCTAATTTTCTGAAGTTCATGCAACCCATTTCTTGCAGTTTTGAAACTCTCCTACAAATTGTATTGTTTATCAACTCTACTTGAGCATCTAATGCTAAATCCTCTATATAGGTAGCACTTGCCCATCTTCCTGATTAAGTTTGGAAGGATCATAGTGTTTTGAATTCTCCACACTCACTATTGAGTAAATATGCATTTATAGAGGTAAACTGAGTTTATAAGCATCATCTCCCACCTTTTCTAGTATCATGAAGTGACCATATCGTAGAGCCTTGATTTTCTTATCGAGACCCTATAACATTCCCTTGTTCAAATATAAGTATACTCTACCTCCCACATTGAATAAAAGCTAGGCTTTGTGTCGATCATGCATAGCCTTGGTACTTTTCCTATTAATTATTTAGTGTCTCTTATACTTGTAAATGGATCTATTTGATCTTATCTGCAAATCTATTTGTCCTTAAAGCATCCCTTGTGAGATCTTCCATCACTCTTCCTGACTGCAAATGCAATATCCGAGGTGAAGGCAGAAAATATCCGGAACAAGTTTCAAATGGGGACTTGCCATTAGAAGTTTGGACCACTTTGTTATAAGAGTGATGTATATATACCATATTTTCATCCCATGTCTCTGTGTTCTTATAAATGTAACCCATCAAAAGGTAAACCAAAGTATTGTTGACTACTTCTATTTTCCCATCTGTCTATGGACAAAATGTTGTAGACCTCTTCAACTTCTTGTCCATGTTCTCGCATAATTCAATAAAAAATACATTAAAAATCTTGTTTCCATGTATAAAATGATGCTCCTTAGTATCCTGACATGTACCCAAGACATGCCCAAAGAACAAGTTTATTTCTTTTTCCCCATTGATTATATTTTCACAGGGAATCAGAACAAACTTCTTGATGAACCTTTCAAATTTACTACAAACAAATAGTCATTTCTCTTCCTAATTATTGCTAGACCTTCCATAATGTCCTAGGAAATTATTTTCTAGGTATGGGTGAGTATAGCCATAGAACTTTTTTCTTATTAGTAGGCATGTTGGTATAGAAAAGCATACATCCTCTTATGAACCATGTTTCATATTCTTGCATCCTAGGCCAATACACATACCTTTGTAAGTTGGTCATTATCTTTCCTACACTAAAATCTGTTGTAACGTTGGAAGTGTGAAGCTCTCCCATTAGCTACAGTTGCTCATATTTAAGAACACATAACTTGTCCAGCATATAGAGTAGTGAATTATAAAGATGATAGTTAACTAAGTTGTCACCACTCTACACATGACTCTAGTCCTGCAACTACTAAAACACCTCCTTGAATTCCTCATCCTCTATATATGCCTATTTGTATGTTTCATGGATGTGAGGTTCGGGGTGCCTTAGGGTTCCCAAAATTGTTATCTTTGATTTGGGTGGCCTTGAAAGCATGTCTGATAACTTATTTGTGTTTCCCTTCTTGTACTTGATCACTAAACGAAACTATTATATACCCCTCCAATTGTAATTTGTATTTTTTTAATTTACTCTATGCCTGTAACTACTATAACAACTATTGATTTGTGTGGATTATTATCTCCATTCCCATTACACATTTTGAAAGCTTCTACTAGGGCATATAGCTCTTTGTCGTATATGGGGAAATTGAGAACATCCCCATGAAATCTTTCAGGATGGTAGCATTCAAGCCTTCTTCCCTACATCAAGATCACTCCCATAACATACCCACTTACATTGGTCTCCACTTCAGAGGGCTACTGCAAGTCCTATAATGAAAGAATTAGTGATCAATTTATTTTCTTCTTTAACCCATTAAGAGCCTTTTGTTGACCATTTTCCCACTATAAACTATGTCCATTCACTGTTATGGCGTGATGTGGAGCTATTATTACTCAAATTAAGGCAATGAATTTTTTTAGGTATCGTGATGACCCAACAAAACTCCCAACTTTAGAAAAATTAGTAGTCATTGGCCACTTCATGGTGACCTTCATATTGGAAGGATATATCTTCATCTCTCCTCTACCAACCACATATCCTTCATGCTCCAAAGAATACTATGAAAGCTCACATGTCTTGATATTTTCTAGTAGTTGGTGCTTCTTCAATGTCTTTAACACCTACATTAAATGTGATTTGTGCTCATCTTAGATATCATTCTATACTAGTATATCATCCAAATATACAATAACAAATGAATCTAAATATGGATGTAGTATTTCATTCATTAATATCAGGAATGTAACTAGTGCATTTCATAAAAAAAATTCATGACTAACTACTCATACAAACCTTGTATGGTTTTGAAGTTGTTTTTCTAGGTATATTCTTCTCTAACATAAATTGGTGATACCCTTTTTTAGTGCTAGTTTGGTGAAGTATTTTGCTTGCTACAATTTTTCTAGAAGATCATCTTTCCTTAGTAGAGAGTACATGTTCTTGAGGGTAATTATTTTACCACCTTGTTATCAATGCATATTTACCATCCTATCCTACTTTGGTACAATTATGATGGGTGACTCGCATGGAAATATACTTGGTTGAATACCACATTACTCCAATAGTTGTTGTAGCTAATTATTCACCTTGTTTTCTTTTATAGTGGAATACCTATATATCTTGATGTTTTAAAATGGATATTCTAACAATAGTTGGATATCTTTCTCCATTTCCCTCTAAGGTGGTGGTCATTTAGTCTCCTAGAACACTTCCTTGTATGCTTATAGTAACTCTTCCAATTGATGTGTTCCTTAGTGTGCCCCTCGAAGGATACCTTTGTTCTCATTGACTCTTCTATATAAAGATTTCTCTTAAAAATAGTAAAACCTACTTCTTGTTGGAACATATCAATTTCTTTGCTTGGTTAGCATTTACAATTGAAGTTTTAGACTTTCCCCTGTGCACATTGATGCTAAAGGGTTTTATCCCCTTTATTAGGGTGTACTGGTTTCCTATCCACATGAATATTTCATCCCTCATTTAAATATAGGAACTCCAAAACTCCACTCTTCATACATCAAGTGGAACCACAATCAATTCTACTTCATCAATAAAAGCAACACCAAGACCAAATTTCATTTTACACTATTTTCTTACCTTGATTTCTACATCCTTATTTACCTACCCTAATGGATATGGACTTGGATGATCTTGAATCTCCAATCCACAATTTTTGACCAATTATGCTACAATGAGATTTTCTTGTGATCCTGAGTCAAATAGAGAATGAATTTTTGTGTTCTTGACATGTATCTTTATATAGAAGAGTTTGGACATCTCCTTCTCTTCCTATTGTTAAAGGATACTCAAATTCACCCCCATCTGCATTGATGTGTAGATAGCATTCTCATTCACATCTAGTTATTTTACACCAAATTGTTTGAATCTATGGCCATGCGATTTCTCTTCTTCTTGTACTTATTCTAACTCTTTAGGATGAGTTTTGGATGTAATTTCTAGCACATATCCTATATGTGACCATAAATATTATAGTGGTTTGAGTGGTTGATGATATATTTCCATTGGTGTGCTATGGCTACCATTCTTTTTCCTGCCCCCCTATCCATTTCTTCTTCCCTTCTATGGAACCTTCTTGGTATTCCTTCTACTTTGAATCAGTTGAATGCCCTTTCTTCAAGCCTAATTTTTCCAGGTATTGTGCCTTTACACAAGCGTCATCCATCATTATACGCTTGGAAATCATGAGTTGCTTCCGCATATGACTATTTATACCCTCAAGATACTTAAGGAGTACATTTTTGTTCTTCGGAAAGATATCTAGCATTATTTCCATCTTCTTGAAATTTTATGGTCTACTCTTGTACACTCTTCCCATGATTCTGGTTAAAGTAATGGCATTGGATCCACTAGTCCTATACATACCTAATAGGGTATAAGTGTAAATTTATGAGAGTTTTGAAATCCTCCCACTTAATAATCCTTAGGGTTGCTATGTGGCTTTCCCACTAAGTCAGGGCATGGACCTCTAGTTTCAAATGAGTCAAATGAATTTAATGTTCCTCCTCTATGTGGTGGAAACTAAAATAAACCTCTAAGCGGTACAATTAGCGATTATTCAATATATCAATTTTGCCTTGATATAACTTGACTTCAACCTTCACTTTCATCTTAAATAGGGACTGAGGATGGTTGATGACACTTGAATTAGACTATTCATTTTTTGACTCTTTCTTAGCCTCCTACTTTGGTTCTTCTCAATCTGCCAAATCCCCCTCTAGTCCAACTTGTGAGTTGGAACTTACATCTTTTCCAATTTCAATTTTGTTTTCCAGAGTCACCATAAGGGGGTTCATATTACAATTGATATATGAAATCTTCTCTTCCAACCTTACGAATTTCTCCTCTCCATGATCCTTATGGTTATTAAAACTAGATTTGTCTGTTATGGATGGGGTTTTATGAATATCTATTTAAACAAACTTGATACCTTGCGACTCTCCAAAATATACCTAACGAAATCTTCTATAATACCAATATGATCCATAAAATGTTGTGGATACTCCATTAGATAGTTTGTTACAACAAGTCTAGTAAATATATTCTGAAAGTTGAAATCTCGATTATGAGGGCTAATTTTCCTTAGAATTTTTGGATTTATTAAGTTATTATTTTATGCTTATGCATGTAACATATAAGATGTAGAAAATAGAGAAAAAATAAAGTAGTCACTCAAAAACCATAATAACACCATGATATGACTTGGTAAACTCTTTCAAGAGAAAACTCAGATGATAGGTAAGACTACTATGCTCTCTTTATCTAAATGGAAATTTTCCCTGGCTGAAAGGTAAGACTATTATGCTCTCTTTCTCTAAATGGAAATGGTGCAAACGCAAGAGTGATACCCATGGGTGGTGGGACGCTATAGGACAAAAACCCTTTCAATTTTGACCACTCTCTATCCAATCGCTCTATTATGGAGAAAAATGCACTAGAATAAAATCAAACCATTTTCCCTCCAACTAGCCCAATTATAAGACAACTTGATAGCCAACTATGACTTAAATTTGACACACCTAGTCCTCAATATGGGTTATAACTGAACCCTTATAGAGTCTTTTTCATATTTCACACTTGTTTGTTCCATTTTCCATCAATAACTAGGGTTGGCATGGTATTCTCTCAAATTATGGTAGTTTTCAAACATGTTGTTGCACATAGGGAGTTTATATTAATGGTCTCATGATTTATACACACATAAGTGGATGAAAGCCCACATGTATGTCCTTCTTTTTAAAGCTCCTCCTTGTGGCATCCCTAGTTCAAACTCTCAAGTAGCACCGTATACCATGTAACACTAATAATAGTTGAAATTGACTTCGTATTGATTCTACTTATTATATGCCCTAAATCTGCTTCTGCTTGGCTAAGAGTTTGTCTTCCTCAAACATAAGGAAACAACTTAACGACCCAAGAGCGGGACAGTTTAGGAAGAGGGAAAGGATGCCCCGTTAAAGACCACCAACGAGTAATTTCCAAGGGACATGGTTTTCCTTTAATAACAGTAATTCTAAGTGGCTTGGTTTTCCTTTAATAACATTCATAAATAAGTCTGCATTCAAGATAACAACCAATAATGACAGTTCCCGCTACTGATTTGACAATAAATTAAGATAAATTTTCTAACCATTATTATATAAATATATATAATTAGTCTAATTTAATACCGTCATACTGTGCTCGTTAATACCATGTTTCTCTTTTGCTTATGTGTAAATCCTTTCCCTTGTGAAGGATACTGAGATTGCCACTGAACGTTATTGGAAGCCTTTTTTTTTTCCTTCTAAATATATCCCGGTTGTACACTCAAGCCACTGTAATTTTATCCGTAAGACGATGCCGGTGTTTCATTTTTGTGTTTGTGTATCAAGGTAAATGATTTTAATCGCAATAGATCTAACCATATTTTGACATATCACACTAAGAGATTTATCAGTCCGACCTTCTGATTGGTTTTGCCACAATTACAAATTTTGGTGCATTGAATCATTATCGAACAAAAAAGGACACATGAACATTATTTATATACATAAATTAAAGCTGTTCACGATACAATTTCTATTCATCGGCATTTTTTTTGCGATAACTTGGAGGCGACATCTCCATTCGCGACAAATCTTCGAGTACAACGTAGGGATTATTTAATATGTCTATCGGAAAGCACGTACACTTACTGTAGACCATACACGAAACTATTCCTTAAAATAATCCCATCGATGGTAAGTATGTCGGAAGAACCTCCGTTGTTTCCAACTCTAATTTCAAGAAAGTCCGAAAAATTCTTCCCTTTACAAAAACGAGAGGCATCAATCCACGCGGCAGGTTTTTCTAGAGTCTCCGCTGTCATGATTCTTCAGTGACCTAACGGCCGTTTTACGCGATCATTTGCAACCACTTTGCCGTTTGTTTTTTTCGTTCTCGGCAGTACATTTATGTGATCAATCTGAATCCTACTCCGTCGCAAATGTTAAATGAAAGTATCCATCGCTGTCTTAAATTATATGTCGGTCTTATGAATCTAAAAACCATGCTGTGTATCTGTTTACAACATAATTTGAATGTATTTTCTTTTTTCTTTTAATATTATAAATTTCGTTTAAATGAGATAGAAATGGTTAGTATTATAATTTTAAGTTGTGAAAAATATATTCTAAATGTGTTATTGAATTTTTTGAAATGATAATTTTATTTAAATTTTTTGCAATGATAATTTATATATGGTTATAAAAATATATTTTAACTATAAAAAAAATTGTAATTTGATTAAAAAAATTTTACATTTGCAACATACACAATAAAAAATTAAAAAATAATAATTAATATATTAGTCTTAGATTAAAATCAATCATTAATATATAGTCATGTGTTAAATTTATTTTGAGTGATTCGAGGAATTACCAAGATCCTACTTACCATTAGATTCTTACAAATCTTATAATAAAATTTAATACAATGACTTTTAATCTAATTCTTTACTATAAAAGTATACATAATTTTCATGTAAAATATAATCAGGTATTTTTCATTTGAAATAAGAAATTTAGTTTCTTGTTGTTTTATATATATGTAATATTTTTTATGAAACAATTTAAATCTTATTACCCATGATAGGCATTTCGTCAAACTTGTCACAAATATGCAACTTACATGTTATAACAATAGATCTGGGCATAGGGGTCTCATACTTATCTAAGATTCGTAAAAAAACATTATTGTCATGTATTCATTGTATGTTCATTTGCAAATCAAAACATGATAAAAGCCATACATCAAGTCTATCATAAAACATACGCATAACCAGCATATAGCTGACAAAAATAAAAAAGGATATAACAACCATAAGAATCACATATAAGTGAATACATTTACACATGAAATACCAAAGAGAATGGGATGTTATTAATGAATGCAAAAGACAACTTTCTTTCAACCAATCACTCTCGTGCCACATTCCAAACATGAATGCAGGACTCAAAACCAAACCAAACCAGGTTTCTTAAGGCTTTACCTTAATGCCCACCGAATCACTAGGCCCTAAAAAAGCATGGACGCCACCGGATTTCTCCACCTACACCATGAGGAATTTGTCTCTCCCAATTTCTAGGCTTTACCGAATATTTCGCCATACAATGGTTGAGGATTCCTAGGCCTAATCATGACTCCACCCTCCAGGGTTTACAGTATATCCCGCCATTCACTATTCAAGGATTTCTATGCCGAATCGAGAGCACACACCTCTAGGTTTTATCGTATATCCCGCCATTGACTGGTCAAAGGTTCCTAGGCCCTTCGAGGCACACAAAATATAACTTTACCGCAATCGTAGTTTGGTCTAGGGATTCCAAGGCCTTCTGTTCTTTCTTTCAGGGAACACCTCGCCCAGTTTTGAAACCATCCAATAATCCAACTTAACCAGATAAAAGAGAACCCAACACACCACGGATAGCTATAAATGGCAAGGAAAGTTTGAAGAACATTATTACACCTGACAAAACCTGTGCCAATGATAGCAAGAGAACCAAATACTCACATGCAGCCAAAAATAGCGAGTAAAACACACATGCAAATCGATAACTACAAATAATCTTGCTGTCGTTGCTAGATGCTTCTCTTCTTTGCTTGATCTTTGTTTTGTTTTTCCTTTTTGGCCCTTCCTTTTCTTACTTGATCAAAAGCTAGAGTGCTCCAAGAAAACTCTAAGTGTCTAAGAGTGAGAGAGAGAGAGAATTGAGAGAGAGCTCCAAAATTGAAGTAACAAAAGGTTACCACCAGATCCTTAGAAGACTTTTTATTAATGATGCCTCTAATTTCTTTATTTTCCATTATTTTCCTTCAATTTCCTCCTCACATGAAACCTGTGATCTTTCACCTTCCTTTTCTCCTAATTTCCATAATTTCCATAAATAAAATTCCAATTTATGCCACTTCCTTTCCAAATCTCTTGCCATTGCCTTTTCCAATTTCCATCATCCATAATAACTTAAATGAACACCCACTAAGATATTTTGTCAACCATTCAGTTTGGAATACACGCCCCATGACTTTGGTCTTATATATATATATATATATATATATATATTAATATATATATATATATATATATATCTATATATATATATAATATATATAATATATATATATATACATATCTATACATGAATTTTTCACCAGAGCTGTTACACAACCATTACAAACATACACATCATGAGCAATAAACACATGAGACACAGAGGTTTATCGTGGAAACCCTTCTAGGAGAAAAACCACCAAATCTTATTTTTCTTATTGATGTAAAATAAAAGAACCTACTCTATTACATCAATATGTTTGTGAGTCACCACTCACAAGAAGCACTAACTGCTTTTGATTTTTTGCTAGCTCCCACTAGCAGGAAGCACCAACTCCCTCCTTTTGCAGACACCTATTCAACTTACCAGAAGAACCATGTGACATGCCAACTTCATGGATTTGTTCCAAGTGCAAACTTGTAACTTCTTGGATTCATGCAAGCACCAACTTGTAGGAGGAACCAATCACAAATATTTCATTAGATACCCATTGGAAATGGAAGTACCAATTTCTTATATGTAGACTCCAACCCACACTCAAAAGAAAACTTATTTCTCATTGTGATTGGTAGCCTCTTTATCAATTTTTAGCCCTTTGTTATCCTCTACTCTCGTCCCACGTAGCATTCTATGACCTTTGCTCACTCTAAAACAACCCACTATTCTCCTCAACAACATGCACTAATCTAAGCCCTCACAACTCTCTCTCTCCACTCTGCAACATCATTCTTTTGCTCTCAACCCTCTCTTATTCCATAGGCTCTCTTGGCATCACACAATAGCCTTGACACAATCTAGTCCCTTTCTCTCTACAAAGGCACTCTCTTCCTCTCTCTGCATCTTAGGCACACTTGGTCTTTCCTTAACAATGCACTCAAGCATAGAGCTTTCCACACAACTCATTGACAACAATGTTTCTTCCCTCAAATTTCTCAATTGTAATCCTCGGTTTTGTTTCACTAAAGCACAATGTTTGATGCTCTCTCTGTCAGTCATCATTTCACCATTCACTATACCCAAGTGTACTCCTGCACTTAGCAATCATTCCTGTTGTTGCGCCTAATACATAGGCACTTTAATCTCATTAATCGTTGAGAATGGGATCCATTCTCTCACCTATTGTAGTTGCAGTAAACATGAGGATGGGAATCTACGCGTTCCATGTTGAGACATAAATCCTCAATTAACCTGCACACTCCAACAAGGTTATTGTTCTTTCTATGAACAAATATCCTATTCCTAAGGCTTTGATCTTCATTTAGTTCCTCATAGCTTGCAAGAAAGATCAGAGATGTCTTGTCTCAGCTCGTGACAGACTCCTTTAAATGATATTGTGCAATCGCGATTCTTGTTTCCTTGACTCAATGATCTCTGTAGTTGCCATTACTCTATCGAAAAAAACCTTACTATGCACATTTAATTAGCTGCTCTAGCCTTGATTATTCCAACTAAAACCATGGTTATGGACAAATATGGCATACCTTCCAAATCAGGAAATATTCTCTTCAAAGCTTCTGACTCATCCATGTATGCATACCCAAATTACGATGAGTATCCTAGTTGGGATATCTACTAACTATGGAGCACAATGCCCATGAGTTGTCATCTCATCAATAAGCACTTCTGCACCCAACCATATTTTGAATTGATTCCTTGTAGTGTGCAATAAATCTCAAGCATGGTTGTTTTAGAGTCAACTGCGACTCTTGGAAATCATGGTTCTATCTGTATCTATCTCATGCCTATAACAGTGGCCAATGACTCCATTAAGGAATTTGTGCAATCATGGTTCTTTCTGCCTTGTACCTCTGTTCCACGTAGTCACCATTAATATTGGAAAAAACTTCCAATGTAGGTCAAGAGGTTGGGAGTCGGTCCAATTTGTTCGCTTATGCACCTGCGTTTGTCTTGACCCGAAAACAATCCTTTGTCTTGAACTTCGAGGCTTTAACACATCATCAAATTACATTGGGATGACATCAACTGGGCCACATTGAACCTTCTGTATGGTGACACTTTTCACCCGGAATTGGCCCATTAAGCCACCCAAAAAGGTTAAATTTTCCTGCCATGTGTCCTTCATACTACCACGTTATGTTGATGTGATCTGCCACGTTGCTGCCAACAAATAACCGTAGGCCAATCATACTATCCCATTTGTTTTCCTTTACCATGTCTCACACAGGTCGAGGGTCGAGAGTCAGGGCTTTTTCTCCTGCCAAGCTTTGTTGCAATGGCTCGAACTTTAACTGGTATCGACTAGGCGTCTCTCTTGACTTGGTTGACTGCCGACTAATCCACATGCCCGAGTAGAAGTTGGTCCCACATAGGTCAGCGGTCAGAGATTTGTGCTCCTGCTAACCCTGTTATGCGGCCCGACCCTCGACTAGGCCCAACTCACCTAAGTCTCGACCTTAGTCAAGAATTTGCCAAAGTTGTAAGAGAATGAACTTTTCTATTTACCAACTTCAACTGATTATAACTCCTGATCCAAGAGGCCATTTGCAGACTTCCACATATTGTTGGAAAGCTCTTTCGAAGCACTATCCAAGTGTATTATCTCTAAGAGTATTTGAATTGATCTCTTAAATAATGATCTCTTCCAAAGCATGGGACTGCCAACCACCATAGTCATGATTTTATGGTTTCTCAAATGGGCTTGTTACTATGATGATTCTTTACAAAGCACTCCAACAACTATGGAACTCCCCCTAAGCATGGAAAATATTAGGGGCTAATTTTCCATGATTTTTCCACAAAAGAGATTCACCAATTTCCAATTTTATAAAAGACGATTTGCCCAAATTTTAGAATATAAAATTATTTTCACTTAAATATCGCCAAAATTATATAGATACTATATATAAAATAATTATAAATTTGAATAATTTTACAAATATATCAATAAACATTTTATAGTTTGCATATTAGGGATTAGTGAGATTAGCTAATGTTTTTAAACTTCAAGAAAAATCTCCATCCTTAACATTTTCCTTGCCCCTGATCTTGATACACCAAGCACACCAATGATATCATCTGCTACCATGACATCTCACTTATTGGACATCAATGTTGTCTTGCCTAACATCATGCTAGCACATACATCCATGGTAGTTTAGTTGGCATCAATGCAAACGCACTCATTCACTGTCAGAAAATGTCAATTGCCCAACTTGATCTCCTAAAATGACTGTTGACATCAATTCCAACACACTTACTACCACTAGCTAAATAGACAATTCCAACTGTCCAGCAATATTGCTTCCCAATAAAGTAATTGTGTAATATGATGGCCTCCTCACATTTTGTAAACTTCATTTATTAATTATATTTCATTATTAGATATTTTATACTTTGTGAGTTCCCACTGGACCAATGAGTTCAATGGAAGCAATAAAGAAAATAGTTAGGAACCAAAATAATTTCGAATAAGATTGGCATACTAGAAAAAATGATTTAAATGATAAAGCAAATAATGAAGCTGGAAAATAATTTTGAATAAACTTGGTGGATTAATCTTAAGATTATTGTTGGAAATAATAAAACAAATGGTTAGGTAGTAAGCTAATTTTGAATACATTACGTTGAATAATTTGATTGGTTGAACATCTTGAACTTGATATTGGAGCTGACAACCTTTAGATACCCCACAAAATATTTCTTTAAAAGATAAAATTATGAAATCCAGTATGTCACTACAAGACTCACAAAATGGATTGCATTATTTAAGAGGTATTATTAAATGGAAGAGGTAAGATGGCCTAAGGTTGTCTTTAATGACATATTGTGCAAAAGAAAAAATACTTGGATGTAGTAGAATAACAAATGGTTTAGTAAATAGGGTATTTGCTTGAACACGTGTCCCATAAACAATAAAGAGATAAAAGCTTTTGTTATGGATAAGTTACACAAATGTCCATGGGATAAGGAGCTATCAAGAAAGAGAAAGTACTATATTCAAGTGTTTAATCCCACTCATAATCATTAACAAAAAGCATACATAGAGGCATCTTGGAGAGCCAAAATTATTATTTCTCAGTTAAGAACTAATTCTCATCAAGTTCGTTGTGAAACAGGGTTCTAGAAAAGGCTAAAAGAAGTGTGGGAGGAAAGAGTATGTATTTTTGTTCTTTCGGAAAAGTGGAAATGGAAAATCATTTCATTTTCGAACGTGAGGCCTTCAAAGACAATAGGGAAAGTTATGCAGATATTCTCATAGCTAGCTTTTTGGATAATCTATTTAGCGAGGGGTTTGTCAATATGCTTGGAGTGTTTATTGTAAGGCTTCATGGGAAAATGGTTGAATACATCAACCAAATGAAGAAGCAGTCTGTCCCATAAACTATCTTAGCCTCATAGACATTAAAATGATTTTCTTTCTTTCTTTCATTCTTTCTATGCCTTGTTGACCCACTTTCTATAAAAAATGAATGATGATCCACAAAAAGGGAATATGTTCGCTTAGTTTGTGACACATCAACGAAACCATGCATAACACAACATTCGTTGAGAAGAAACACTTTTTCCAGTCCATAACAAAAAACCCACTTTACAGTAATCGAGGTGACCACTCCATGTGTTTTCTTTTGGAGTAGTCTAACAAGGTGGAGGAATTGTCCGGTTTCCATTGCTGACCGAAAAACCTCCTACTCTGGCTGCCATCAATTCCTCTGCCCTCCGCCACCCTCCGCATTAAAGTCGATGTTTGACAAGAATTCCGATTTCCATCGACGTCTAACAGGAATTCTGATTTCCATCGCCATCTTGCTACCATGGAGTTAATTCACCTTTCAATTTGAATTCAGAAATAACCCACGGGCTGCTCCCTAACCAATTCGACCCGGCACTTCCCTGCAACTCACCAAGTAATCGAAACAAGACAGAAAACTCACTCCGCGCCTGTAGCTCACCAAAACAAGGCGAAAAGTTCACTCCCGGGCTTTACAACTCACCACCTAGGCGACAAATAGGTAGGTTCATTGTAGATCATTCATGGTAGATCAGATGCAAATGCATTTAAAAATAATAATTTATTTTCTAAATTTGATGCAGTAAAACTTCACATTCAGTACCCAAACGACTGTTTTACATGCCAAAAGTCTGATTTTTTAGGGACCTTGTTCCATTTAGCCTCAAGACAATGGTGAATGTCTAAAATTGATGAAAACTTGAGTTTAAAATTTTCCATCGCTGCCATTCATACATAGGTCAAAATGCTTCCGTTGCTGTGGGATTAAGCGATTAAATTCTCCATCTCGAATAAAAAGGATAATCTAAATGTTTTTTGGCTAGAGAGGCACTCGTTGTGTATGATATTAGAGATTCCTTTTTTTATTGTCCTTGTATATAGTCTTATAAATTTCATAAGAGCTCTTGTCAGATTATGTTTGGGACCAATACATTACCAAATAGCACATGCAAAAGCCTCACAATTTCATATAAATTGACCCTACAATTTATACGAAGTTCCTCATGTTTTTCATAAACATTTGTCACCACCATAGATCTATTCAAGCCTTATATCTATTAAGTACCTGTGAACTAGAATTCGTAGTGTCATAAAATCCCCCATTTATAAAATCTAATTAAAAATACATTTCTATGGTCTACCTACAGAATTTATGCACTCATCTCAACTTACTGTCACATGAAATCCCCTATTTGTAAAATCCAAATAAAAATACATTTGCAAAGTTTGTACATTGGACTCTTCTCAAGTTGTTTCCATTATCTCATATGATGGAGAACTTAATTTTCATTCAACTAGTTGCATTTTCTTATATTCTTGCCACCATTTTTTGAAACTGCTTCCTTCTCAGAAAACATTTGAAGAAATGGTGCACTCATTAATCATCTTTCTCACATATTTTTAAAAGTTTTCCAAACTTTCTTTCTTTTGGTGTAGGCCTTGTTTGTTATCTTTCAAAGCCTCTTATCCAGACATAGACTGCTCTCTTGAAAAATTTGTATCCAGTAGAGTAGTGGACTGATTGTAGAGATTAGCAATGTCAATACTAGTAGGGGAAACACCCAAAAGTCCAAACGTTTTATCCCACACTCGGAGAGCAATGGTCCAATTGTTTGCTCACCTACAAACTTTTGCCAGTTTGCAATCATATTTGTAATATGAAAACTTAGTACTAGTATCTCGATTGTCCTCTCCACCAATTCTATGAATTTGATTAGAATCGTTTCTGCGAACGTTTGTAGTTGTTGCATAGAACAAAACACTTCGTGCTTCTATTAAATGGAAAAAAAACCCATGATGTCACAAATTCTCAGGTTGGTGAAACATGGGAATTATTAGACTATATATATATGGGAAGAAGAAATACCTTTTGTATCATCAAATCTCCAAAAGGATTTGTTGTTGTAATGACTTGCTATAACTCCTAACTATGAGATTCACAAAGCAATCATTCAATTTCCGAAACACGACTTGATATAGAAAGAAAACACAGAAATAAGTTTCATATTGTAATGTTGTGGAACAGACTAGATTTGTACTAATAATTCTAGGATGAACAACTATCACATCTATTTCAGCATTGGCTAGAAGCTTGCTAGACAGTACTAAAAGGAACATCAATTGGTACAGGAAAATTAATAAGTAAACATTACAATCAAGAAACTATATGTTTATGACAAAGGTTTATAACCAACTCATAGTGGCAGGTTAAGTCTATCAGTGCTGTAAACCTTTAAAAAGCCCAAGAATTTTTACCTTGAGATTTGCATTAATAACCTACTTACATTGGAATGTAAAAACTAGCATAACATAAGTGGAGCAGTACAAAGTCATAGTTTTACATATGTGAGCAGGTTTGCTTGCACTATAAGCAGCAATACAGTTGAAACTATTTTTCTTCAATTTGAGAGATCCTGATGGTCTACTACTCTGCAATGGTGAGCCTAGACACATTAATAATAAAGACATGATGGGCATTAAACCTTAGGAAACATCAAATATGACTTCATGAAAATTAAAAAGTAGGGCACCAAGGTTGAATAATATCATACCACAAAGTTTACATTAACAACTCTTGAAGCACCTCTAGCTTCAAGAAGTAAAGGTAAGAGGAGGATTGTTAGGAGCATTTAGTCTTAGCCAACAAATAATACTAGCCTTACAGGCCTAACACTGGAACACATCAAAATTTGAGCAACCCTCTCAGAGATACTTCGCTTAGCCACTCCATAGACACACACAAGTAAAATCTACCCTCAATATTTTGTTACAGCCATTGCAACTTCTCTTTCCTCTGGAAGAGACTCGTCCTGTACAAGGGAAAAATGCTCAAAATTGAAATATGGAACCAATGGCACTCAAACTAAAGGAAATTGACTTTTCTTTGGCAATGAAACATTGTTCTTTTGTACCCATTGCTCAATCCAACTGTAGGATGAAACTTGACCTCCAACTAAAGTAAAAAATCATCCTCTTTTCTGAATATTAGGGGCTACTATCTACAACTTGATTGGCTAAGAGTGTGCTTATGAATGGCATTTTCTTAGTTTGTGGCCATTCAATCACGATGAAACATATTCTCTAGGACTACATGTTTGTTAAGAGGACTTTGAAATATATTCAAGAGCAACAGTCAATTTTTCTTCAAGGGCAACTCCATTAGCAAACAACTTTGTTTAGAGATTCGCATTACATAGCACACGTTGTTTTCTCCAAAATCTGGCACTGCCTTAGAATGACTACTTTGTTCACTGTTTGGAGATTATCGTAAAAAACATTCCATTCTTCTTTACAACACAAGTCTTTATGTTCATGTTTATATAATCAACCTCATTTTCAAAATATTTACATCCTTTCCTCTTTGTTTCTAAATCCCTCAGTTTATTGGATAAGAAGATATAGTATTTCTTTTCATTTAAAGCATGACATTAGATATCTGGTGTCAACTTCTACAATGAACTTACCTCACAGATAGTTTTAGGTGCTTTCATTGAACTAGTGCATGGAATGTAGCACAGGGTTCAAGGAATGATTGCGACTGGAAATCAGTCAGTGCATGGTGCTATGATAGTATGGTATCTCTCAATTATAAACATGAATGAACAAAACAAGGATTAGGCTTTTTCTCACTAAGCAGTAAGAACAAGAGGTACAAATCAGCATAGGTTTTATTTTTGAATGCATAAATAGATTTGGCTCCATGAAAAACCCCTAAAACACTAGAACTGTGCAGATTCATCAGCTGAAAGCTGCAATTCCAACAATTTCTAAATGAATTTAGGCAAAATTTGTTAATAAACATGACCAAATATGGTCTAGAACATTAAATTTTTATACTTTGAATCTATGACTCGAGACCATTATATTATCCCCCAAAACAGACCACTATGCCTGCATGATTGACCTTCTTGGCCATTTTGGGCACTTGGGTGAGGCCGAGAAAGGAGGCCAAGAAGCTTTTGTATTGTGGGGACCTTCAGGTAGGGTATGTCACCTATGCCAGTCTCTTGCAAGGATGTGTTGACACAAAAGCCTTGGCAGAGGGTAAGTGGATCCATACCCATATGATAAAAAGTGGGTTAGAGCCAAATGCATTTGTAAAAAACAATCTCATCAACATGTATGATAAATGTGGAAGTGTCAATGATATGCGCCAAGTGTTTGAAAAAATGTATGAGCGGAATGCTATTTCATGGAATACCATGATTATAGGATATGTTAAACAGGGTGCAATTGAGATTGCTTACCAAATGTTTGATGAAATGCCTGAGCAAGACTTGGTTTCTTGGAATTCAATCATTGCAGGATATGTAAACACTGGGGACGAGGAGAAGGCACTTGGTTATTTTGTCCGAATGCTGAGGGCAGGGATGAGGCCGGACTGGATCACTTTCACTAGTGCTCTCGGTGTTTGTGTTGGTATTGAAGATTTCATTGCCTTTTCTTTGTTCTAGCACATCTCTTTTTCCACAAGTAGTGGAATGTGAGCATAATGATTGCCTGTTATAAATTTCAAATATATTATGGCAGCACTGAGAATCTTTGAGGACAGACTACTAGTAGAGTTGTGATGTAAACGTACATTGTAGAAAGCCCTTTCATTCAAGTCTAGTCCTGCTTAGCAAATGGTCACCCTAAAAAAACATGGCCAACATTCATTGGATTGCATCTGTTCATGTTGTCAAAGGAATCTTTCCTTTAAGGAATGCCTTGTTGAAAGTGAATGAGGCAAGAAGCACCATCTTAAAGGAAATGCTTGCATCCCAAATTTTTTGCATCCTTTTGTGCTATTTATTTTTGTCATTATTGAGTGATTGATATTTTAGACCTCAAAAAATAGCATAAAAGAGGTTTTATATTTATATATATGTTGGATAACTTGATAAGATTGAAATTTTGGTTTTAATGTCCTTGCATATTGTTTGATCAGATCAGTTCAAAATGGGCAAGCGAAAGAAATGGAAATATATCATGGATCTTGAGGTGCAAGACCTCAAAGGCAAAATGACGTTCTCTAGTAAAGACTTGGTTTGGATAGAAATAAATAGAAAAAAAATGGTATTGATCGAGTTGTTGTAATCTCATTACGACGAGTTGCTGACTTTATCAAAGGAGAGGAAGAAAATCCTATTGCTCCATGTAAATTCATAAGAAAAACAAAAAAAAACCAAAGGAAAGATCTACTGTTGCATTGCAATATGATATGTGAGTATTTAAAATATATATTGTTTAGATCTTTCGAAACCACAGTTATCTTTCTTCCTATGTACTAACAATTTAAATTTTTGGTTTAGTTATCATTGTTCATTTGGCCCAGAGGAAAAAATAGGAAATCTTTCAGCTAAATGAAGGACCTCATTTGTGCAGAAGAGGGGTTGCCAATGCCACTTTATTATGAAAGTTATGCATGAAATTCCTGATAGAGCAATATTAACTTTCAATATGTATGAACATGAAGATGGGGAAGGTTGGGCTTGTCATAGTCAATGTGACACTTCAGGTGAGACTAGGGCCTTGCATAGGCTAAAGCTTTCAAGGGACATTGTTGCATATGTAGAGAGTTGTTTATTTTTGGGAGTGCTATTGATGTAGTGTATAGAACCCACATTAAGAGACATGTTGACATCGATGTGGCAGCTCAAAATAGAGATTTCTTCTTATGAAGGAAAGATATTGTAAACATCTATAATAGATTGACGAAGGGAAATTATCAACTTCACAAAAAGGATGAAATGAGTGTAAACCTTTGGTATCAAAAGCATCGGGAAGATTTTTTCTTTTACCAAAAGCCCAATGGTATGGAGGTTCCTTTTATAATAGGGATTCAAACAAAGTGGATGTTGGAGACAATGGTCAAGCTATCACACAATAGCTTAATATCCATGGATTCAACATTTAACACAAATAAATATGGGGTAAGTCAGATGCCAATGATTTATTGAATATATTTATTTAAGTTGTATACATTCAAAATGACTAATAACTTGTATTTGAATTGATGTAATGTTGAAAATGACAGTATCAGTTGTATACACTCGTGGAATTTGATGAACAACAAAGCAGGGTGCCTGTTGCATGGGTCGTGGCATCACGAAACACATCATATGATATTGCAATATGGTTGGAGCAGCTCATGCGCAAGTGTTTCCAAACCCGTCCTTATTGGAAAGTTAATGCTTTCATGGTTGATGATGCACTGGTTAGAATCAGTGCCTTGAGGTAACTTTAACATTGTCATGATATAACCAAACTTGCATTTTTTCTAAAAATACCACACTAAAATGCATTGAATATGGCAGGAGGATCATAGGTTGTGATGTGATCTTATGCATTAGGCATGTACAGAGGGCTTGGTTGAAAAATGTCACTTGGTTTGCCACTAGTTCCATGAAATCCAAAGAGATGTTTAGTGAGTTAGGTTTCATCATGAAACACACTCTCAATTATGAAGTGGAAGATGCAATCAATCAATTTTTTATCAAGTTTGCAGATGAAGAGAAGTTCTTAGACTATTTCAATAAGAATTGGGTCATTGGAGATAAGATTCGTAAGTAAACATTTTTTTCGTATTATATGCATTTTTTACTTTTATAAAGGTGATATAGTGAGACTGACATTGTTCTATTTGCAATTAGGTATGTGGGTGAAATGTTGTCGGGAGTTTCCTCATGCAAATTAGGAGACAAATAACGTTGTTGAGTCATACCATTGTTACCTAAAAAAAACATTTATATATGATAGAAGGAAAAAATGTGCCCAGAGGATGGATTGGTTATTGCATATACTACTAACAACAGTTGAACCTTGTTATCGGTTCAAGGAAATCTTAAAAGAAGAAGGATTTCTAAACAACTACAAGAGAGAAAAGTAGCTAGAACCATCAGTGGAATAAGCAAGAAAAATTATGGATACTGATTGTTGTCCTCAGGAGAGAATAACCCGTGCTTATTGGGTGAGAAGTCAAATAGATCGAGGTAAAATATACCTTGTCACCTGGTATCGTAAGGATTTTATAACCTGTGAATGTCCATGGTCTATCCGTGGAAACATTTGCAAGCATGCCATAAAGGTTAATTGGTTGTATTTCCACTCGGATAATTCAAATCCATTGCTTCATCAGCATGCAGAGGATAACATATACAATGACCCACCTGAGATCAATATAGAGCCTCAAAATCACGATGAAGATGTTGATGCTACTCTTATGGCCACATATGTTGTTGATGCAGATGCCGAGACACTTCATTTGGCAAGGGAGGAGTTGTTTAGCTATACACATCGCATTTTAGATAACCCTCCTACTACTTTGGCGAAGACAATCTAGTTGACTGGCATGCTTAAAAAAATGTTGGATGAAGCCAATAATTTGCACGTTACTGATTTTGACTTCACACCTGGATTAGAATCTCTTGATCCATCTTTGAAGAGGAAGAAGAGTTTCCTTAGCCCCACAAAGAAAAGAAGAAGCAGCAGAAAAAACAATGGTTTGGAAATTGATTTAAATGTTGATCCATTAGAATATGAACCATTTGAGTTTCAATATCTCAATAAGCGAGGACATCATCGATCAAATAATGTCATCTCTATGGTTCCAGGTTAGTTTCATGTATTGAATAGAGTCGTGGTTTTAGATTTAAGTATATAATCATCATTATTCTTTAACATGTGGTATGTTTATTTTTATAGCAATGCAACAATCCCCAACCATGGCGATAACCCAAGACCAAAGGGAGATGCAAGACCATCCAACCTTACCTTCCATGCCAGGTACATTTGACACTCTTTCATTGTGTGTGCACTTATACCTTGATGTTCTAGAAAATTTCTTTGCAATAACATTTGACATTTTTCTAGGTAACTATAGAATAAGTGGAGAAGCATCATCTTCTACCATGACTGCTCATCTATGGAAGGACTTCAACTCTAGTGGGAATCAATGAGGTATGCACAAAGAATAGATAAGCTAGATTATTATGGCGTTGGCAGGTGGCCCTTTATCATATGATAAGTATAGTTTTCCCATAGTTATGTTGTTATAAAAATACCTTTTTCATAATTTGTTCATGGACATAATCTGTTCTCTTAAAGTTCATGAAACTTTATGCTTTGACATGGAATGTTGGGTTGTTTCAGAAGGCTCTAGGTACATTGAGAAGATGGGTGCCTGCAAAATTTGAGGAAAGTTTGAACCTTCATCAGCGCAATATTAAAAATATGGGTTCCTGATGAGCATTGACGAATGTTTGAGCCTTCATCAGTGCAATATTAAAAATATGGGTGCCTCATGAGCACCGAGGAATGTTTGAGCCCTTGTCAATGCAAAAGTAAAAGTTCAATTATATGCCACTACTCTCCTGAAGTTTCATGAAATTTTGAACTTTGACATGGAATGTTGAGTTAATTCACATGGCTCTGTAATTGTTCAACAAATTGAATTGTTGGTTCTTTTTACTGCAATGTTTCTGTATTTTCTCATGTAATTGTTCTAATACTGCAGACTAAGTTGTAACAATGCTGTATACACACCACAATTTGGGAATGAATTAGTGTTTTGGACATCAATCTAAATTTTTCTTCAAATATATTCTCAAATGTTAGATATGTTATATGATCAAAACAAATCTAATTTTATCTATGGTGTTTATATTTAAGAAAGAAGCTCTTGGCTTCATAGCATCTTGATGTG
>APFE031302201.1:67290-105306 GCA_000404065.3 Pinus taeda
TAACTACGTGGGCTAGTTGTGGAAAGAATATAACACAACCCAACAAAAGTGAAAGTTAGAAGGTAGTTAAGTAGTTTTGATAGTTTTGGTAGTTACCAACTGTCCAATGATGTATAAGAAGAGGAAAAATTATAGAAAAAAGGTCTGAATTTGGAAGAGCCTGGAGACTATGCTATTGTATTTTTGATAAACTGATGATTAATGAAAGAATCAGGAGTTTTCCACATATTGTTGGGTATGATTTTGTAATTTCTCTATTATGTGTCATCATGTGTCTTCCTTAATTTAATTATGGTAATGAAGTTGTGGGTCCTTTTTTACTTATGTGAATGAAGTTAAAAAAATAAAATAAGAGTGCTCCTATATTTAAAGTCCCTACTACATTTCTTCTAAGTTACATGTAATACTTTTTGTGAAAAAAGGCATATTGTCTCTAACTTCTCAAAGCATTATTCACTCATCATTTATATTCAGCATCACATGGCATTCTGAGGCTTTCATATCAACTAACTATTAAGGGTTAAAAGTCAGGTTCTTCAGGCCCTTCACTTGAGGATACATCCTACAAATAAGTGACATGAATGATAAAAATTAATGTCTTAAGCACAATTTCTACACAGCTAAGAAATTGGTTTCTTAAGGGACAACATGAGTTATCAGTTCAGATCCACTTATTATCCGAATATACTCTATAAAATGTTGGAGGATACTAAAATATATGACCTTTGTACCCAAATGGCACTACAATGTTGCATAATTATTTGGTTTCTTAGATGTTGTGTATTGTTTGTCATCCTCACAGCCATTCCTGCATATATTCATGTTCGGACTAATGGAATGATAATTGCAAATATTATTCATATTTTACAACCAATTTCTATGAGAAGTTTTCAAAATTTCTAAAGCTTGCACAAACATGACTCTAATAGACAATTCAAGCCAAGACAATTACTCAATTACCTCTCTAGATGTGTTTATCCGTAAAGACACTACATTCAAGCAATGTCTTAACCCACAAGAAAAAAGTGTAACTAAGTGAAATGTTAGGTAATAGACAAATGCTTGAGGTTCTTTCTAAACCCAACTCTGGTATAAAATATGAAAAATTGGCGATGTGGCTTGGCTAATAGATGAGGTTAATAGATTATTTAGCCATTCACTTAGATTTTGTTTTTTGTTGCGCTCTTCCCCACTAGAATTGTATGTAGAAAAAGAATGATGCAGAGTGCACATCCTAAGAAAAATAGGGGGAATTCATAACCAACCAATTTTCACCTATGATGCAGTATAATGCTAATGGTTCTCGAATTTACCAAAGCGCTAACCTAAAAATAGAGACAATTGAGAAAGTTACAGTGCATTCGTGAATCGTCGTCACAAGAATCAATATTCTCTCAATTAATTTCAAACTCTTACCCTGTATTTTCTTAAGCTAGAAGGAAAGGGGAATTTAGTGTGAGTTTTACCCCGGTACAACACATGAAGCTAGAGTATCTCTCTATCAATCTATGAAAAGAGGTAAACATGTTTAATATATACAACGTGTGTTTATATGATTTGAAGATACGAGGATGATGGAATCATACCTAGTTGTTCTTTGTCGGTGTTCCATTAAAGAAGATGAAAACACTGAGTATGAATGTGCTATAGATGAATGGCTCTTTCATAGTTGCAAAAATGGCTATCTCATATATTGAAGTTTTTCTCCAGTTAGATGGGACGAAAAAATAAAATCATCGGCACTGGCAGGGAAAAATATTAGTGTTGCCATTATGCTTGATAGCATCAATGTAACAACCTCTGGAATTTGGCTCCCTTCACATCAGCTTTATTTAATGCTACAACAACCTAGACTCACGTTAATGGTGCAACAACCTGCGGTTACATGTCCCCTAGTTCCTAGAATATAGGGTAGTAGATTCTATACGTGTAACATGTCACGTCAAACTTCAATTAAAGAAAAAGGCAATTATAGTTATTAGGGGACTTTTTAGGTCTAAAATGGGACTTCTAAGGAAATTATAAAATAAAAGTGGAAATAATAAAATAATATTAGATTACATCATCAAATTTTAGAGGGAAAAAGGAAAAAACAATTTTTTTCAACTCTTATTTTTAACTTATCTCTCCATGGGTTTACTCAAATTTCCAGTAGCAACACTCGTTGGATGCAAAATTTGGTTCTTCATCCAAGAAGTAACCATGTTGCATAGTTTCGATGAACCTTGCTACATGAAAAATGAAAAATGCATTAAAGATGTTATTGCAACCACGTTTTTTCATGTATTTATAATTTTTCGTGTAGCAGGGTCCATCAAAAGTATGCAACATGGGTACTCATTGGATGAGGAATAAAACTATTCATCCAACAAGTACTCTCAATTGAAATTTTAGTAAAACCATAGGGAGATAAGTTAAAAATATGGGTTGAAAAAGTAGTTTTATTATTTTATTATTTTTTAAACTTTTTACTTTTTTACTCGAAAAGTGTTGAATCATCCCCATGGTTGACATCATCATCTTGAATCCTATTGGTTCTTGTAAAGTTTATTTTAGTTGTACATTTTTCGTAGGAGGCCTATTTTAGACCTCAAAATTCCCCTAATGCTGCCATTATAATCAGGGCTTGGGTAATAGAGAAAACCAGAATTTCAAGAAATGTTGGATGGACAAACAACCCTTCGTAACATATTTTTATAATACTATTAAATTCTTTTTAAAACCTCTAAAAATAAAATTTTGATTTTTTTTTGACTCATAAATTTCGCTGACCAGTTCTCTAACGTGCTAGAGGCCTCTTGAAGGGCTCTGACGTGTTCAATTTTGAAAATTGGTAGCAGAGCAAATTTGACACCTTACACTATTATTTTTGTTTCCTTTATGTACTGCAGATATCATATCTATCTCTCCGTAATTTGGTTTAGCGTACTTTAAATACATATAAATTAGTCTAAAATATAATGGAAATTTTGGCAAGGTTAAGATAAAATTTGCTATAAATTTTTGAAAATTTGGGTTAGAGTTGTTAGACTTCAGGATTTTCGTACCCCAAGTGTTCTTGATGGTGCTGAATCCATTTCCACCATAAAGAATGATTCAAGCACTCTGATACTCCAACGTTCTGATTTTTTGATTTTTTTTTTTTTGACAAGAAACCTTTCGTCCAAGCAAATTTGTGGCATGGGTAGACAACGAAATTTGGTTTGTGTCTCTGTTTTCGGTTATTTTGGGTCCAAGAACTTGGTAGAGTTTAGGGTTTTTTTTCAATATTAGATTAGTAAGGTAAGGTTTTTCATACTTCCTATTTATGTTAATGATATGGTATGATATATACTGCAAATGTTAAATGCAAGATGATTTCAAATCTATGATAACAAGAGGCTTTGAGATAATATAGCTTGAGATGTTTTTTTTCAATTCAAGTGAGTAATCTGATTAGAGAATTTTTAAATTTTGACGAGAGTATGTTAAATAGGTTTAGTATGGATAATGGAAATCAATAGAAAAAAGTATTGCAATATGAACTAGATTGAGTAGGCAGGATAAAGGATCAACAATTGATTCAACATTATATTATAGGCTTGTAGGTAGGTTGATGTATCTTGCTATAATTAGAAGTAATATTATGTATGTAATTAGTTTCATTTCCATATTTATGGAGTCTAAACTACTTTATTGGAAAGTCTGAAGGAATTTCGAGGTATATTGTCAGTATAGATAGTTTATAGATTATTGCCCACCATTTTCGAAGACAACATATTTGTGAGATACATTCACTTTGTTAATAACATATATGCTATGGAAAGCACCTAGGAATATCCTTTCCATCTAGGCCCATGTTCCATATTAAAGGCATCTAAGAACTTGTCCATGTGGAGAAAAAGAAAATCTCTATTTTTTGTAACAATAGTTTGATAATTCCAATGTCCAAGAACCATAAGTTTGACTTGAAAATAAATATGTTAACACTTATTACTATTTCATTGCAATAACAAATAAACATGTTGACACTTGTTACTATTTCATTGCAATGTCCAAAGACCAAGCCTTTCACTAGGAAAGAAAACACATTAGCACTGACTATCACCATGTGTGATCTTTCCAACAATGGTGATAGATAAAAACTTTCCTTGAGTTTCAAACATAACAGTTATGCATCATATGTGCTAAAGAAAAGAATGTAATAGTTAATAGTTATGACTAAAAGTAAGAGTTAAAATGTAATAGATCACATGTTTGAACCAATATGGGGATATTTTAGTTGATTTTTGTATTTAATGACTAACCATAAATATATTAGTAATTAGTTAGATTTTCTTATAAAATTACCAAATTTTAATATACTTAGTCACATCTTGTTTAAGAAGATGTTGATTAAGTGATTTATTCACTATCACCATCATATTTATTTCAATAATAACAATTATGTGTACTTTTGATTATTTTTAGCAATTTTCATTGCATATTCAAATATTTTAAATTTAAGTCTACTAGATACCTAACAAAGTGCAATTTCCTCTTCCTTTTTAATACATTACTTAATTTATGTTTTTAATACATTACTTAATTTATGATATGTGAAACTACTATTAATTAAACAATAATTTGTTTCATTATAATTTAAACACATAAATCATTAATAATCACAAACAAATAAAAATGTATAAATTCAATAAATTAAAGATTTTATTTCCATCTCATTCAAAATAAAAAATAATATTATCTTTAAATTAAGATACTTCATTCAATAAACTAATCAACATGTATAAATTCATTTACATCTCATTGAGAATAAAAAATAATATTTATCTTTAAATTAAGATACTTCAATAAACTAATCATGTACATGAAATTGCTTTTATTCTAATCCACTACCTTTCGCATTTATCTAGTTCTCACCCTCCTCACAACACAAGGAAGACATTTCCTCCGGGAACCATGATTCCTTTCCAGTACTATTACATGTAAGTAGGAAGAAACCATCATAGCATTGCCTTGAGAGAATATCTTTGGGGAATAATACATTGGGTCAAACACCCCTAGTGAGTAGCAATTATAAGGGTAAACGTACAGTTCTAAAACAACCTATCTTCTATATTCCTCTACAACCATCTATCCTCCCAGGTCCATGAATTAATCTCCCATAATTCAGTAATTTTTGTCATTTAGGGTTGTATTTTAACATTTTTAACATTCAAATCTTAAAAGTGCTTTTGCACGAGAATGGTAAAAATGTGCATACAGTATTAGACGGTGAGAATGGCAAGTGTAATTATAAAACATGAGGATGCGGATGGGGGATTCGTCCAATCCCCATGATGATTGTACTAATTCCTCGTACCATCGTACACATTTAATGATTATCTTCTAATTCAAAGAAGGTGTATTAAATTATAATAAGACCTATGACCTGAGTTGCTAGAAAATATAAGATTATTCTCCTCTTTTTGATTCCTTTTCCTCTTTTTCTTTATTGCACTTACATATTAGTTTTCAATACACTGACATAATTTAATATATATAATAGAAAATATATGTAAATAGAAATATTTATTTATTATTTATTATTTTTAAACTTATAAGTGAGTAAGGAAAAAGAAAAACCTATAAGTACATTAGAATTACAAAACTAAAGAAGAAATCTGAAAATTCAAAGTCGAGGAAATTGATTATGTAAAATTATATAAAAGAATAAAGAAACCAAGATATTGATGAAGGAGCATTGAGAGCATTGTTATGGTTAATATAAAGAAAATAGAAGTTGACAAATGATCATGATGATGTTGGGATGAGTAAAAACTATAGGTATAAAGAATTGTAATGGAATAATGATGGATGAATTATGTATAAGAAAATATTTTTTAGAGAACCACTAGATACCATGGTTAACATGATGGATAGTAATCTTGTTATATGCACTTAAATAATATTTATGTTTGTATATGTAAGATGTAGAAGTTTGAGGAAAAATAAGGAAAAATAATAAAGATTTCAAAATATAGAGAGCATTGAAGAAAAGGAAAATAAAGATGAGACTTCTTCAAAGTACCAAATAGAAAAGAGGAATAGTTTGGTCACAAGTATGCATGAATGAAGAAAATGACTCTTACTTGGGATCATGGAAAATTATTAAATTATGTAGTATATAAATTCTATGTCTACATGTGAATTAGAGATGAGAGAAATTAGGGATGAATATATATTGAGAGATTCATGGAGATATTGTCGAGATATTTATGGAGATATTGTGAAGATGGTCATGGAAATGATTTGAACTAAATATCCAATTATGAAATGTTTGTTATGGCCATCTATATTATGTAAGGAACCCTTTATACTAAAAAAAAGGCAGACAAGATATGGAGAAAAACTCAAAGTGAACCTCATCCTTAACTTCTTTGGTAGGTTATCAAAGAATTCATGTTTTGCTTATCAATGCTAAATTTTTTGTATAAATATAACTCATCCTCTTGAGAATCAATGTTTTTTTAATATGAATCTTCCAAATCATTGACCTCTTCCATCTATATATTATTTTTAAAACCTTGCTCTGGACTATTACTTTTAGTCATGCTTCTTGTATACATGTGCTCGTAATTAGTGATCTCTACATTAAATGTACTTGGTTTGGATTTCAAACCCATCGATTTGTGAACCCTTGATATGTCTAGTTCAGGTTTTGAGCACTTCGATCTAAAAGAGATAGGTTTCTCAAAAGAGAATTCATTCTCCTCAAGAACTTCTAAAAATTTGTTTTGACCCAAAAATTCTACCCAAATGTTCATTATTTTCTTTAACTCTTCCTCAATAAGTATTTTGACTAAACGATGACGATGCATGCTTTATTCCATGTTTTTAGGGTTTCCTTAAATCCCCTTTTCCATTTTATTTAGGCTATTCCATAAGTAAATTGGTAACTTCATTTTCCTATCATCTTGGAAGTGTAACAATAAAATAATATGATAAAAAGAAGTAAGTCCAAACCTTTCCTCACATGTAGCATATTTTTGAATGATGAACACAACATTTCTCCACACCTTCGATGCTAGATGAGATACCCCTTTCACCCAATTGATATTTTGTTCAAGGTTCTATAGGAATTTTGATAGAATATAATCTTTTATTCTTTTTCTTTTGAAAAAAATTTCACCAGTTCTTGGTAATCCTATACAATAGCAATTGATGCCTCTTAAACTCACAGTGACAAATTCCATGTCTATGCTCAAGTCACAATAAAAATTTCAGTGAATGCCTAAGTAACTTTGTAGTTATGGCCTAATTTTTTTCCAAGAATGTAATCCACTCTACTCGTCTAAACATATGCCCACAATCTTTATATATATGTAGAAACTATATGCTTTATGTTTCATTGAGGATTACAAGATAACCCATAGTCAAAGACATGTAATGTAGACGGGGTGTTTGGCCCTAGGTTTTCAACTCTTAATCATAGCCAATCAAGAGATATGATGGAATGGTTGTATGGCTCTATTCAAATTGACTAGGGATATCATATTTTAGAATTATTACTTATGAGTTTTCATGGTTTAAAATGGGTCAAAATAATGAAGAAACAATCATTTCAAAATAAATGTTGATTTCCAAGGCATAACCAAATATGGTTACTCATGTGACTAATTTTTTTGTTGCTTGCGGTGAAATCAATTAATTAAGAGGAAATGAACAATGATATATGATTGATACGTATAACAAATTAATATGATAATTAATATGGATAAGGTATATTATAGGAATGTAAGGAAACATACCAAATGGTATTATGATATATAAGGCATAGGGATAGGATATCTGTTATTATTGTTGAAGGATTTTCCATCCAATTCGTTGGAAATACTTTTATCATCGATTTCAAAGATAGGTGATACTACTTATGCCCAAGATAAAGAGAGGAAAATGAAGATTGTTGGAAATATTATTTTTGTACTTTTGATGCCCCATTTAGATACCCTATCTTTGATGGCATGTTTACTTCAATCAACTACACCAAATGGAGCATAGGATATGTGATTTGAAAACTTATTACAAGACCCTTTCAATGGAAAATGGAAATCCCTATAACTCCATGGGAATGAGGAGATATAAATAATTTAGTCTAGATTACCCAACCAATGTACAAGGAGGCTAATTGATCTAAATTTAAACAACAATGCAACAAATTATTGATATAACCATAAACACAAAGATGCAGTAGAAAAAAAACTTTATTTAATTAATATCAAGTACTGAAATATGTTTACAAAAATAATGGATATAAGACTAGCTTAAGCAATCATAGTTTATCTCTGAGAAGAGATGTGGTGGCTACATGCCTCTGAACTGTGTTACAATGAGGATCAATGACCTATTTATTATTGGAAAACATGAGAAAACCATAAACAACCAAAACCCTAACCCCATGGGATGTAATGCCAAGAGTTTGTGGGCACCATTGGGGTTAGTTGGGCAACCAACTTCCCGGGGTCATAACTTCATCATATTATCTTTGTTTGGCATGTACGATACCTTGTTGGAAAAGTCACTCCGAGTACTATAGGATTTATTGTAGTCCCCTACCAACAGCTATGCGGCTGTTGCATACCTCAGGAAAACACCATTTATGTGGTCAAAATTGCTCCATAAGTTCAGGACCCGAAAAGCTTAAAAAAATAGTAAATGCTAAAATAAACAAAGGAACAAATGAAACTGACTGGAGGTCTAGGTGAGATAGGTGGGTGGCCATCAATATCCACCTGGATCATTCCACCCCCCTTAGGAAGCAATGGTTCCCATTGCATGTAGAGCCTCCATCAGGTGAGGAAATTTTTGTTGAACCTGGTCCCTAGTGAGCCACTTGCATTGCTGCAGGAGTTGGCTAGATTTGACAACCCAATATAGTTGGATCTTCTGCTTGCGAGTGTTCTTGACCTGTGTGTCCATAATCTAATCAGTTGTGGCATGTTCCATGTATTTTAGGTTTAACTTTATTGGTGTGATTTGTTCTTCTATGTCGATGTGTCCACTAATGGTGGGAAGTATGGTTGAAGGTGGTCCACATTGAACACTCGGTGCAGACCAAGGAATGGGGGAATGCTAAGCTCCAAAAAATTGTCTCCCATAACCTTGGTAATGGTGTAAGGACTGTATTGGAGTGGTCTGAGCTTCAGATGGGCTATGGTAAGGCGTTCTTTCTGTAAACAAAACCAGACTTTGTCGCCCACCTGAAACTTATGTGGCACCTGATGTTGATCATGTCACCGCTTGTATTTGGAATTTAACATCTCCAATATGTCATGAACCTATTGGTGGATTTGTTGGATACATTCGGTAAATCTGGCCATTTTATCCACCTAGGATGATACATGTGGATTTTGTCTGTGTAGTCGCCTAAGGAATGGCAACATCAATCAGACATGACGATTGAAATCCTAGACCCAATTGAAAGGGACTGTGACTAGTCGATCTATGGAGAGATATTTTATAAATGTGATGCACATACAGAAGACTCTGATCCTAGGTTCAAGGATGCTTGGAGTTGTACATGCAGAGTATGTGCACTATCATCCTACTGATGACCTTTTTCTAGTCATCAGTCTAGGGATGGAAGACAATCGAATTGGTGAGCTTGGTATCTAATTGATCTAGAGGCTTGACCAGAATGTGCTCAGGAACCTATTATCCCAATCTGATATAATGGTATGTGGGATCCCAAAATTTACCCATACTAGTTCAAAGGAGAGTTTTGCAATGTCCTCTGCTATGATACTCTTCTTGCAAGCTACCAATATAGCCATGTTAGAAAATATGTCCATGAACACAAATACACAGTCATTACCATGTTTGGTATAAGGCAGGCCACACATATAGTCCATGGAGATGGATTCCCACAGCTATCTAGGAATAGGTAGAGCAGTGTACAAGCATTTCTTCTTGATGGATGGCTTGGCGATGGCGGAGGCAGTGCAGGATCTGATATATTTCCCAACATCTAGTTGGAGTTTGGGCCAATAGAAGTACTTTTGTAGTGCAACCACAATTTTATCCACCCCAAAGTGTCCTACAATCTAACTGTAGTGCGTCTCCCAAATCAGTTTGACACACTCACTTGAAGGAATAAAAATGTGGCCCAGGTAGCATAATAATGCATCATGGAGGTGGAAATCATGGATTTGCTTTCCATCTACTAGAATCTGGTATGTGGAGGCAAACTCTGGATTATTTTTGTATAGTTGCAGTCATCCAGAGGTCTTGTAAACATAAGATTTGAGAAAAATAGTCAATGTTACAACTGGGGGGCAGTTGAGGTAGTTGGGAACATGATTGGTGCTACCCTTTTTATTTAATGTTAAAGTGGAATTGTTGCAGATATGTAGACCACTTCTAATAACGATTGTTCTGAAACTTCCCATGTGTCTGTATAAACTAAAGAGGTCAATAATCAATGTGGATGACCGTCTCCTTCCCCAGCATGCAGTGCTTCTACTATCGGCAAGCCTGAACGATGGAATACATTTCTTTATCATAGGTGGGGTACTTTTGAATTTTATTAAAAAGTGCCTCACTATGATAGACCACTTGATGCACGTGTTGGGTGAGGATTGCACCAATAGTATAGTCTGAGGGTTCTGTCTCGATTTCAAATGGTTGTTGTAGGTTTGGCAGTCTGAGTATTGGTGCAAAGCAGAGGCAACACATCAACTCAATGAATGCCCTCTATTGGGACTCGGAGCAAGAAAATTTTTCTTTCGCTCCGCCCTTAGTAGTCTGACTCAAAGACCTACTGATATGGGGGAATCCCAACATGAACCTTCGATAAAAATTTGCAAGACCCAAAAAGTGACGAAGCTCCATTAGAGTAGTTAGGGCTGACCAATCCCGAATGACTTGGATCTTGGTCAGGTCCAAATACACGCCAGACTCATCTATGATGTACCCCAAGTATTAGACCTGGCTCATGCAAAAGGTGCATTTCTCCAAGTTTCCACACAGTTTGTGCTACCGAAGGGTTTGAAGGACGTGCCAAATGTGTTGTAAGTGTTCTTCCCAACTCTTGCTGAAGATGAGTATGCCATCCAGATAAACCACCATGAACAAGTTGGTGAAGGGCCACAAGATGTCATATGTTAGCCTCATAAAAAGAGTGTGGGAAATTTTCAACCCAATGAGAATAATCAACCATTCAAAAATTCCTTCCTTGGATTTGAAGGCAATATTTCATACATATATGGGCCCTATTGGAACCTAGTGATAACCAGACTTTAGATTGATCTTGCTGAAATACTTGGACCCCTTGAGTTGGTCCAACAGGTCATCAATCTCTAGGATTAGATACCTATTCTTGACAGTGATTTTGTTTAATGCCCGATAATCAATGCAGAGCCTCCAAGTTCCATCCTTCTTCTGTACTAGTACAATCGGGCTCCCACAAGGTGAGGAACTTGGTCAGATGTGCCCTTTTTGTAGCAACTCCTAGATTTATCGCTTGATCTCTTCATTTTCTAGAATGGAGTAATGATATATCAGCTCACTGGGCAAAGGTGCTCTGAGAGTTAGATCGATTGAATGGTTGACCTGACAATGCAAGGGTACCCTTGTGGGTGAGGAGAAGATGTCCCTGTATTCTTCCAAGTCCACATCCACCTGCTTCTATAGCTTGGAGGAACCCTTCCCGGTGGCCATGGAAATGGATATCACCTTCCCCTTACTTTGAGAGAAAATCAGAAAGAAAACAAATTTCCCATTTTGGGAGATGACCTTACTGCATTACTTAGTAGAGATCAAAGAGATGGCGGTTGGTGGGGCTGCCTCTGGTATCCTATATAAATTATTACCTAAAGAAATAATAATAGAGCGAACTCTAGACTCATACACAACATGCCGCTTTCATAAGTATGGTTTCCCTAATAATACATCACAAAATTCAAGAGGAAAAACATCACACAGTACCTCATCCATGAAGGGCTTGATGTTCTAAGAAGGCGATACTTTTGGCTGAAACAAAGATCTCGTCCTTGGTGTAGCCCATCTCGTCCTGAATGTACTTTTGTAGGTAGTCGCGGTACTTGAGTACCAAATGTTTCTCATAATCCTTGATACCTAACTTCATGGGAAAGGTATGAAAATCATTGGTAAACGCCAGCATGTCTTGGTCCCTTCCCTATCGTAGTGTGGTCGACTTTATGTATTTATCCTCATAGCTCCCAACAAGATAGTACTGTTACTTTATGGTGTCTTGGAATGAATCCCAAGTGGGTGCGGCTAAAAATAATGAGGGAATACTTTCATCCTTCTGCTCACAGTAGGTCTCCCACAAGTCCTTAACATGGGGGGCGGCTTTGAGAAGAGAAAAAGTAATCTTTTCTTGGCTAGAAAAATCATGAACAGAAAAATATCCTTCTAGTAGATTTAAGCATTTATGTACAATGTCTGCATCTATCTTACCCTTAGATATGTGAATGCCAAATTTAACTTGTACCTTAAAGGGTGTGGCACTTCCAGAGTAGCTGTTAGAAGTAGATGTGTCACCCTTGGGTAGCCGCTGAAGGATTTGGGCAAAGTTATCGATTATCGCATTCCCTTTTCACTCGAGGGCTTCTTTAAGCAATATTTGGATAGGATCTCCTGCCCCCTCATCTTTATTTTCTTCTACCATGGGAGTTCATCGACATTTGTGAGGCTGGTCTTCGAAAGGTTCGACCAGTTCAAGCCCTAACTCCTTATATCTCGACTTCATTGGGGACATGCGAAGAAAAACCAAGAACGAGCGGACCGCTCTGATCCATTAATCCAAATTTAAACAAGAATTTAACAAACTACAGATATAACCATAAACACAAAGATGCAATAGAAATAACACTTCATTTCATTAATATCAAATACTGAAATGTGCTTACAAATATAATGGAAATAAGACTATCTCAGGCAGTGGTCGCTTATCTTTGAGAAGCGATGTGGTGATTACATGCCTCTGAACTATGTTACAATGAGGCTTAAGGGCCTATTTATTTTTGGAAAACATGAGAAAACCCTAAACAGCCAAAACCCTAACCCTAGGAGATGTAACGACAAGCGTTTGTGGGCCCTGTTGGGGTTAGTTGGGCAACAAACTTCCTGGGGTCATAACATGGTCATATTATCTATGTTTGGTGCGTAGGATACCTTGTTGGAAAAGTCTCTCCGAGTACTATAAGTTTTGCTATAGACCACTACCTATGGCAATGAGCTTATTGCGAACCTCAAAGAAATGTCATTTAGGGGTTCAAAATTGCTTTGGAAGTTTAGGGCTTGAAAAACTACTAAAAATAGTAAATGTTGAAATAAACAAAGAAACAAATGAAACTGACTGGATTTCTAGGTGGGATAGGTGGGTGGCCACCCATATCCATCTCGATCACCAACCCAACTAGTTTTACATGTTAGCCCCATAAGTCAACATACAAACACTATAAATAAAGTTTATATTAACTCATTTGCATAAAATATAGTTAACAAGATATATGAGGATGCAAGAGGATCTAAGGAATAATTTTTGGGGTGATTCTTGGAGTCTAAAGCTAGAAGAAAAAATTGATTTATTGGGTGCAAGAGTCATCTAGGATTTTTCGCTCTAACTTCTCTTCTAGGATGTTTCAAAATGTGAAACTTGGAGGATATAGATAAAATCTCGTCATGTACTCGTGGTCTAAATTTCATATCTTGATTTTCTATAATTTTGGATATATGGTATAAGGTAGTCATTCTTCCTAAGTGCTCCTAAAATATTCTTTAAATAATTCCACTCATAATTTTCACTATAAATTTTGTTATGGGATGCTTCAGACCATGAGTCTTGTTGATATACGTATATATATATATATATATAATATATATATATATATATATATATATATATTATATATGTATGTATATATATATTATGTATGTAATAATATTACTATATATATATATATATATAAGATATATATATATAGATAGATTAGGATATATATATATAATATATTATATTATATTATATATATATATATATATATATATATATATTAGATATATATATATTATATATTATATATCTATATATATCTATATTTATATATATATATATATTATACTATATATATATATTTATATATATATATATATATATATATATATATGCCTTGATATCTCCACTCTATCACCTCCAATTTTTAGATTATAAACCATCATAGAAAGAAAGTTAGAGTGAAAATACCAACCTAAACTACTAGAATTAGATTTTTGGGGCATTTAGGAAGCCTACTTCCTTAGAAAATAGCTCTAAAATTATAGTGGAAAAATGTATGTAATTTCAACCACAGCTACATGATGATATTATATCTAACCCCCAAAGTGTCACTTTGGGGGTTAGATAGAATATCATCATGTAGCTGTGGTTGAAATTACATACCTTTTTTCACTATAATTTTAGAGCTATTTTCTAAGGAAGTAGGCTTCCTAAATGGCCCAAAAATCTTCTTCTTGTAGTTTAGGTTGCTATTTTAACTCTAACTTTCTTTCTATGATGGTTTATAATCTGAAAATTGGAGGTGATAGAGTGGAGATATCAAGGCATGTGTTGTAGAAATTTTAACTTCGATGCACTATATTTTTGTATATATGGTGTGAGGAAGGCTTTCTAAATGCTCTTGAAATATGATTCAAACAAGTTAGCTTGTTAGTTTTGTAATTAATTTCTCTGTAAGATGTTTTAGACTATGAAATCTCGAGGAGATGTACAAAATTCATCAAGGTAAGTAGAGTATAAAGTTTAAAAATAGATTTTTGAAATTGAATACGTGGCATGTTGTGCACCTTTGTTCTTGGGAAGAAAGAAAAAGCAACAAGTTTTGGGAGATGTAGACCCATTGAAGGAAGAAGTAGGAAGTAGACTTGGTAAAGGAAAAAGCATCTTATAGACCTCATGAAGGTAGAAACAACAATAAGAATTGGTCAAAGTAGAATTAGCTAACAAACATTATTAAGAAGTAAGAAAACTAAGGAGTAGAGGGAATTGGTGTCTCTTGTAACTTGATGCCTATAAAGTAGCAGAGGGGATTGGTGTATCATGTAGATTGTTGCCTAAAAAGTGGTAGATGAGAACGGTTTGTCCTTTAGGTTGGTTCCTACAAAGAAACATATGGGCTTGATCTCTCCTGTAGCGTGGTTCATACAAATAAGTATATGGGATTGGTGTCCCCTATAGGTTGGTACCTGCAAAGTAATATATGGGGTTGGTGTCTCTTGTAAGTTGGTTACTATGGAAGAGAAAAGTGGGTTGGTGTCTCATGTAAGTTTGCTAGGTCCATGTAATACTCGTATAGCCCCCATATTGTTATATTTGTGCCTCATAGAAGCCAATTATTGCTATTATTGTGCCTTTATATTATTATTGTTATGTAGGCCCTAACTATATTTTTACCCTTTAGAATCTTATATATACCAAGGAGGTCTTATTATTTGAATCATCTAAGAATTGTACCTAGAGACTTGGTATTTTCCATAGTAATATTTGAAAGTTGTTGACATTTCAAATCCAAAAGGGGATTCATCATTAGGACAATGCTTGAAGAAAGATTAGAAAGAGAGGAGAAATCAATAAAATGTCTACTACTATTCTTTTGATTTTGATCCTTGATTTTCATATGGTTACTTGAGAAAACAATGATAAAAATAAAAAGAAGAGCAATGAACCTTTTATTTATTTCTTCGCTCTTACTTATCTTTCTTCAAGAATTGTCTTGATGATGGATACTCTTTTAGATTTAAAATATCGACAAATTGCAAATACTATTGTGGAAAATTTGAACTCTCTATGTACAAAAGAGAGCCACATAAGTCTAAAATTTTATGTGATGTAAGTGGAGGTTTTGCCCCTCGAAGTGTCTTATTATCATGTTGTTGATCTACATTTTCTTATATTTCTGCATTATTTTGATTTGGATACATAACATTTGGTATCGTAGCTCTTGATCCTAAGGTTTTTTTGATTCAAATGGTTCATTGTGGAATTTTCTCTCTATTTTTTTTCATGTGAAGCTTCTGACCATGAGATTACTACCATGTCGGAGAAATATTGATGCACATTTGGCTGAAAGTTAAGACCTTGTTTCACTATAGTTTGGAGATATGGTCTAAGTAAGTTAAGGTTCTGTATGCTTCAAAATTCACTTTGAAATAGGTGTCGTACGAAAAATCATCATAAATTTCTCTTTGAACATCATATATGGATTTCATAAAAAGTGTCCGAAAGCACACACAATTTAATAAGCATGCATCCATTGAAGATTATCTTGCCAAATTTGATTTTACTATAATCATTTCTCTTTGGTGAATTAGGGGAATTGACACCTGGACATAGTGTTAATTCCTACTGTTGCCACTATAACCTCTAAGAATACCAACACAGACCCTTATGTGTCACATAAGGCTAATTAAGGGTTTAAATCAATAACATCACAAGGATTTCCTTAATAGTATAATCTATCGCTAATTGATTTACACGTTGGGGATAGTTTCCTATTGACATAGTTGAAAGGGTTTGGAAAATCCAAAAATAGAAAAAAATTTCATTTTCTTGATTCTCTTTGTATTAAAAAATTATTTTTAGTTATTTTCTTCTATGTTTTCCTTTACTACGTATGCAATTGGAGATAAGTCTAAAATTCCCTCTTTCAAAATTTTCTATGAGCAACTTAGAGGGGACTAGTCTAAGCTTATGTAATGAGATTCTCTTTCCAAATATATGAAAAAGGACATTGTGGCTCACACCTCAAAAGTGTAGCACCCTCCAAGGTAACTGTGCATATAAAAAACATAATAGGAATTGAAATACAATAAACATATCAGCCATCAAAATCCATATATATATATATATATATTATATATATATATATAATATATATATCAATACATTTTCACATGAAAATCAAGGGAATGAATGTTTTCATTAATAAATGCATTCAACGAAACGGTGATAGGAATACCATGTTCCACCCAACCATAGATTGGTTGAGCCAAGTCTCTCTTCAACCAATCACCCCCATGCGATATCCCAAGCATGAATGTGGGTCTCATAGGACACATCAATAAACACCAATCAATGTGGATGCCACCGTAGTTCTCTGCCTACACCGTGAGGAATTTGAGTGCCTCCTAGTCCTCTTAGGATTTACCGTGCATCCATAGTCTGATACAGGGATCACTAGGCCCTACACTGAGACATACTCTCCAGACTTTACCATGCATTCCATCTCGGAATCACTACGCCCAATGGAGAGAAAATCCACCTCTTGGCTTTAGCATATATCCTACCATTCATCGGCAAGGATTTTTAGGCCCACCGAGGCACACAATCTAGCTTTACTAAAAACCCACAATCTGGTTCAAGGGTTACTAGGCTAGTGGCTTCATGCATCCTCAGTATGGTTCAAGGACCACTACCACCATGTGTTTGTCAATTCGGAGATCCACCCCACTCAACTTCGAATCCAATTCAGCCATCCCCCACAAAATGCATGAGAGAACCCATATCATCAAAGCTATTAGGAAATGGCAAGGCTAGGCTAAAAATACTGTCACACCTGGAAAAACCCATGCCATGGTAGAAAAAGAAACACATGAAATCCCACGTATGCCAAATCTAGCAAGGAAAATACACATGCAATCCCAAGCATGCTAAATCTATCAAGGAAAATACACATGCAAGTTTATACCTTCAATGAATCTTGTTGTAGCTGCTTGATCCTACCTTTCCCTGCTTGATGTTTGCTTCCTCTTGCCTTCTTTTCCTTTCTTGCTCTAATGCCAAAGTGCTCTAAAAAAAAATTTATGTAACCAAGAGTATGAGAGAGAGAGAGAATAATGAGAGAGCTCCAAAACTAAACTGACCAAGTCTTTCCCACTAATCCTCATAAGCATTTTTATTAATAAGGCATCTATTTTCTTCATTTTCCATTATTCTCCTTCAATTTCCTCCTCACATGAAACCTATGATCTTTCACCTACCTTTTATCCTAATTTCCATTATTTTCCTTCATCTTCCACCTCACATGCAACCTATGACCTTTCACCTACTTTTTCTCCTAATTTCCATTATTCTCATAAATAAATGTGCCAAAATACCTTTTTTCCTATTTAATGCCTTAGCCATTGCCTTTGCCAATTTCCTTAGCCATAGACAATCAAATGAACACCCCTAGGATGTCTTGCCCACCATTCAACTCAGAATATGTGTCCCATCATCTGTGGTATTTATATATTTTTACATGGAATTTTCACTAGGGCTGTTACAGAACCCTCCCCTTTGGGGGAACACTATCCTTGGTGTTCAATGACACATATAATGACATGATTACTAAAAACAAAACATACTACCCATGGAGATTTATAAAACATCTCGTTGCTGTATTTACAATGAAAGATCTGCTCAAAATCAAAACATCATGACAACATTACAACATACCACATAATGGAGCTTTATAACACAGCTCACTACAGTATTTACAATAACCATATATACACACATTCACATATGCACATTTTCTCAACCAAAAAATAAAATAATATGATGCCTGCATCTGCAACAACGAAATCCAGAGGCTCACACCTCCACCCTCAAAGTAATACCAAGATCCACCTCCTTCCAAGGAAGTCCATAATCCACTACAAAGTCAAATCTGCATCCAATGTATAGCGCTATAATCTCGCGCCACTTATCATCTTATCGAATAGTTATTAGCTCATTGTTCTAGGGTGCACTCCCAATGTGCATCTAATTCCATATGGAAATGCTAATGACCAAAAAAAATCCATCTGTGACCTTCCCTTCTCTACTACACAGTCCCTCAGAAATCTGGTCACCACTTTCGTGCAGTCACTCACCTTCCAAGTTCTGCTGGTACCCCCATCTTGGGCAGTCCATCCCTTGGCAAGGCTTCCTTGCATCGAAATATACAAAAGCCAAGGCATATACCTTCCTCATCACATCATATTGGTCATAACATGCTCATGGAAATCAATGGACACTATTGCATACCTGTTTCCCACAATGGCCCTGTCACTGAAGTGCTTTACCAACACACTGATGTCTGTTTCAATTCCTTTGCTACTGCTGCTAATTCTTATATTCAATTTCAACCACCCAGCTAGGCATGCTCATTCTTCATGTACTGAGAACATAACTTCCATTAGATTCAGAATAAATTGAAATAACTTCAAATCATACCTCATTGGTAGTTCTTTGATAAGGTACACATGGAATCATGTTTGCTTCCTGTCACAAGAAGTCAAACTAGCATCTTTGGCCAAATCAACATGTATAACAATATCACATCAGCTTAGCTCAAAACAAAACCATCATAGAACAAAATCATAAATCACATGTAACCATCATAAACCATAATCAAATATCATAAACCAGAATCATAGATCATAAATCAGAATCATAGATCATAAACCAAAATCATAATTCACATGTAATCATCATATACCAGAATCATAAGTCACATGCTTAATAAAACTGAAATACAATACTGATACCTATCCTTCATCAACTCTTAGCTTCTACTTTTTTCTTTATTCCGTACGCACTCCAGATTAGTTGCTACACCCAACAAACACCCAGTGCCTTCTACTCAACCATGTGCATAGACACATAGTGTGCATCACATACATACAACCACATGGCATAGCACACCATGCAATACATGCATGTACAACTGACATACAACACATACACCTACACCCTGTGTATACAATACAATGGATCCATCTATACCCAATGTGAAATACCACCCAATACATGTACCTACATAGGGTACCACACAACGAGTTCACATTTTGAAATACCATGACTACATGATGCACATACATAATACCACATGCCTTCGACACACCAAGTATGAAATCCACACAATACAACACGTGCACCAGTTCCATATGTACAACATGTACACAGTACCACATGTACACTGCACCACCTGCACAATGTGTGCACAAAATCACGTACACAGCCCCACCTGCACAACTTGTACACAACGCGAAATGTACACTACACCATTGTACAATGTGTACACAGTAACGCATGTACACAGTACCACACGCATGATGTGTACATGACACCATATGTACATAGCATCACATGCATGAAATGTACACAACACTACATGCTCATAACACCTTATGTACAACATGTACACGACACCACATGCTCACAACACCACTTGTACAATCATGCACACAACACCATATGTACATAGCACCATATGTACAACATGCACGCAACATCACATGCACATAGCACTGCATATCCAATATGTACATATCATCATCCATACACAGCATTGCATATCCAACATGCACAGAGCACCATATGCACACTCGCCGCATATACATCATGAAGATAGTACAATATGTATACAACACCCCATATGCAATATTCACACAACCCTATTTGTACCATCCTATACATAACATTGCATAAATAACATGTACACATGTTATGTATACACAACACGACAAGTGCACATATCATAGATGAAACCTGTACAACATATACAACGTATCCCCAAAAATAGTACCACATATCCAAACCACATTGTCCTTACCAAGAAACCTTTCTTCCCATGTCTTATCCATGGTTACCCTAGCATGTCGCAAACCACACTACTTTCACTTTGCTAATGTATCCTTCAACATTAACTATCATAAAATAAACATAGGAATAATACAAGTATAGAACACCAAATCATATCCACATGATACCGATCTCGTATATTTGTCATGACTATTCTTCCCAATTGATTCCTCGTAAGACCGGGAACCTCTTTAGGTTATTCTCCTGCATAAGCAATCATTCGTGCACAAGAATGATCCCTGACAACCCTGTTAAATAGTAACATAGATACATGGATACATACATACCTATATAAATGTTAGCATAAAACAGTCATGATCCTATCAGACAACGACATACATACCTATATAAATGTTAGCATAAGACATATATAAACTTCAACATAATCATGATCATAAAATAATTACCATATATCAAGGTCAAGGTTAAGAGAACTTCCTTTATTCATGCAAAAAATGCATGATATTGAGAATAATAATTCCCAACATAGCCAAGGAATCTAACACCTCAGATCCATTTACTTTACCTTTTTTGGTTACCTTTCTTATGTGTCCACTACTACTGTCCAGTTACCACAACAGACCCAACGAGTCCAAGCAACTGCCATAGTCTTACCCTCTGCTGTGCTTACTCATGCATGGAGCTTCATCTAGGTCTTATATCATCGGTGGGGTACGACACATCTCTCTCTATTTCCATCAACTTTCCTATTTCCCAACCAATTCCCAAGACTCAAAACATAAAAGGCAAGACAAGAAACAAACAAGAAGAAGATTGTCAAAAATAATAACAACATGAATCTACAAACAAAGTGGTATGGCCATACACTAGACATAAACAAAGCTGCAAATCAGGCTCAACAATTCATAAAAAACCAAAATCACAAGACTAACAAGAAACACCATGACTCAATCCCCATGGTTCCCAGGGAAAGCTCAACCTGAGCCTTCTTCAAGATTTCATGGCAACCTCTCTTTCCATGCAACTCCCTGCATCATGCTCATAGATGTCAACCACATGTTCAAAATATCAAGACAATCATATTTATCAATTTGAAATCAACTTTTACAAACAATCATGTTATAATCCATAGTCATTAGACATAATACTACAACTATCAACTACATTCAAGTACATATCAAATGTCTCAACCCATACATGTCAATACAGTAATCTTAAAACAAATCATTCGAACACATACTCATATTAAGAAATTCATCAATCATTCAACCACTTGCAAACATACCATGTTATATAAATCAATTAGATGACATAATAGGAACCAAACAATCAAATACCAAATAAACGACATAATCAACTGTGACACACCAAGTATAATACATAAGCAAACTCAAACCTTAGTGTACCTCAGGGGAAGCTATCTTGTCTGCATAATCAATCTAGTTAGTGAGATATAACTTTACAACATATCAACTTAAATCATGCTATCTATATTAGTAACTAACTAACATGTTCATATTACAGGCTCATAAGCATCTGTCATTCATGCATAATAATGCATATGTATGATAAGTTTAAATTAGTATGACACCACATCACAAATATGTCATCTCATACCTGAGTATCGCAACCATAACCATCTACATAGGTCCAACCAGGTTAACAAAATACATATAACATCAAGATCTTCAATGCAATGAACATAACAATCACACATATGACCAATCGAAATTATGGCATCAAGATCTCAATGAAATAACTCTAATCATTAAGTTAATAACATATAATAACAATAACTTATATATCATACTCATCAACAACATAAAACCGAATCGTCAAGTTGAATGTCATATAAAAATCAACAAGTTAACCTATAACATACGCATCAACAACATATAGCTTAATCATTAGGTTATATAATATTAAACAATAATAGCAATGCATACAACTACATGTTACTATCATTATTGACTATCTAACACGTGCATATAACTACACTAATCAACCAACAACTATCATGAATGTAACCCTAACATCAAAAGACATGTACATAAACCTAATGTATATAACCCTATTGTATATAATAATCCTTAATTTACATACCTGCATACCAAACATACACTACATGTATGCAGGTTTTCTCTTATCCCAAAGTCTAATGTTGCAACCCATTATGATGATCCGCATCCCATGCTTTATCTCAACTAGATCATTAGCATCATAACAACCAATAGCATCATGATGACCTAAATTGCATATAATGACTTCACAAGGCTTGTTTTACCTACTATACATGCATAATCGTAACCAAGACCATACATGTATAACAACTGCATATACACACATAAAATATGAGTACCAAACCATATACACATCATTCTAGCTAGAGTCCAGTCATCAATGCATCACCATATCAAGTACACAAAACGTGACCTCATGCATGACAACAACCATTACTCCATTGTATGCATTGCCATATGCAACCAACAATATGCATAAGCAATGCCAAATCAACTACACTTATGCATAAACACATGTAGTCAAACATAAGTGATCAATTCTTGTAATAAGCCTACAAAACTAACACATGTAATCAAAATATTCAAAAATGTAACCTAACATACAAGGATGTAAGTAGGTATCATGAAATCAACATGTAAGCGACATATAATCCATGCATAGTCAATCGAATGTTCCAAAAAACAATAAATCGTGTCTATTAATTTTAAATTAGAATTCACAAATACTAACATCCTATAAACATACTCCCTTACTATCCATGGTCCACACTAAGGTAGGAGGAAGCTACTATAATGGCCTGATCTCCAAAGATCTACTAAATTTAATCACACTTCAAAATAAATTGATTTTTATTTCTTATACGTTTGTATGAGACTAAGTCAAAAACATTTCACTTATCCCACTTGTAACACAATAACTAAAAACATGTCACTTTTCCATTTCCTTACATGCAACTTTTCAAATTCCTTGCATGCAACCTTTCAAATTCCCTACATGCAACTCTTCAAATTATTTGCATACAAATAGGCATAGATCAGCTACATCCATATTATCATACTACAATACCATTGCATTTAAGAATAACATTTTCTTCAAACAATTACCATCCTTTTACATTTTCTTCAAACAACTACTATACTATTACATTTGCATGTAAGCATTTCTTCAAACACTTTACATGCAAACTAATATAGCAAAGTATTGGCATAAAAGTAAGCATATATCACTACAAAAATACTATTACACATCAATGGTATCCCCAACCACAAACACAATACTCATTGGGGCATTTTATAGAGTAGTTTTTATGCAATTAATCATTGAACCATTTAATCATTTCATCAAACAATTTGCATGCAAACTAATATAGTGAATGATTCAATGCATATATCCTAAACTGTAGTAGTACAAATTATGGAAACTAAACCATATGATCAGTGGTATTTTCCCTCACTATGGTTCAAGTTTCAACTTTTGATATTTCATAGACGAAAAGTTATAACAAAATACCCACACAATCCTATTTGGTGCATAATTCTAGGAGTGTCCACAAAGCTCTACATCCACTGGTCATATCTCCTAAACTATAGCGAATAAATGTCTGAAATGTTTATCACAATATCAGTGGGATTTCCCCTCATTGTGGAAAAAAAATCAGCTCCTGAGAGTGCACAGAAGAGAAGTTATAATGAAAAAGACAGCGTGACCTATTTGAGGCTTGATTTTAGAAACATTCAGAAGGCTCAACTCCCTCTACTCATATCTCCTAAAATATTGTGGCCCAATATCTGAAATTTCTACCACGTAATTGATGGTATGTCACCTCAATGTGGACAAATTTTCAGCTTTTGAAAGCCTACAGAAGAAACGTTATTGCAAATATGCCAATGTGACTTGTTTAAAGGTGCATTCAATGAGGTCATCCTCCTTCGATCATAATTCCTAGAGTATTGTGAACCAATATCTGAATTTTTTACCACATTATCAGTGGGATTTACCTTCAGTATGGACAAATTTTTGACTTCTAATATTCCACAGAAGAAAAGTAATAACAGATATGACAGAAAGGTCTAAAATTTAACCTTTGTTGTTCATTTTACCTATGATAGAGCCCATCTAGTCGAAGTGTTTGAACCATGCTTTGATACCACTTGTAACACCGTTCGAGAGAAATGTGCATATAAATAACATAAGAGGAACAAAAATACAATAAACATATCAGCCATCGAAATCCATATATATATCAGTGCATTTTCACATGAAAATCAAGAGAATGAATGTTTTTCATTAATAAGTGCAATGAACCAACCAATGATGGGACTACCATGTTTCACCCGACCATAGATTGGCTGAGCCACGAATCTCCTCAGCCAATCACCCCTGTAGCACATTCCAAGCCTGAATGTGGGACTTATAGAACACATCAAAAAACACCAATCAATGTGGATGCCACCGGAGTTCTCTGCCTACACCATGAGGAATTTGAGTGCCTCCTACTCTCTCGAGCTTTACCGTGCATCCACATTCTGATCCAGGGATAACTAGACCCTACACTGAGACATACTCTCAAGGCTTTAGAATGCATTCCATCCCAAAATCACTAGGCCCAACGGAGAGAAAATGCACCTCTTGGCTTTACCATATATCCCGCCATTCACCGAGAAGGATTCCTAGGCCCACCAAGGCACACAATCTAGCTTTACCGTAACCCACAGTCTGATTCAGGGGTTACACAAAGAAACACATGCAATCCCATGCATGCTAAATCTAGCAAGTAAAATACACATGCAATCCCAAGCATGCCAAATCTAGCAAGGAAAATACACATGCAAGTTTATACCTTCAATGAAGCCTGTTGTAGCTGCTTGATCTTGCCTTTCCTTGCTTGATGTTTGCTTCCTCTTACCTTCTTTGCCTTTCTTGCTCCAATGCCAAAGTGCTCCAAAAGAAATTCTATGTAACCAAGAGTATGAGAGAGAGAGAGGATAATGAGAGCTCCAAAACTAAATTGACCAAGTCTTTCCCACTGATCCTCATAAGCCTTTCTGTTAATGAGGCCTCTATTTTCTTCATTTTCCATTATTTTCCTTCAATTTCCTCCTCACGTGCAACGTATGATCTTTCACCTACTTTTTCTCCTAATTTTCACTATTTTCCTTCATTTTCCCCCTCAGATGCAACTTGTGAACTTTCATCTACTTTTTCTCGTAGTTTCCATTATTTTCATAAATAAATGTGCCAAAATACCTTTTTGCCTCTTTAGTGCCTTAGTCATTGCCTTTTCCAATTTCCTTAGCCATAAACAATCAAATAAACACCCCCTAGGATGTCTTTCCCACCATTCAACTTGGAATACATGTCCCATCATCCGTGGTATTTATATATTTTTACATGGAATTTTCACTAGGGCTGTTACATAAAGATAAGCATATAAACCGTTATAAATCAAGACATATTCTACTCAATATGGTGAGTATACCTCCAAGCCTTAATGTAAATAAAAATCATTTCCTCCATCTACCAAGTCTAGCGAACCTTCATCCAGGAAAAAGAAGAAGAAGTTAAGTGAAACCTATAATTTTTGTGCCATACTTAAGCATGATGAATCCAAATGTTAGTTAAAAATAGAAGCCTTAATTAATACCTGCAATGACATAAAATTTTAGAGGCCAAAACTTGTTCTTTTAGTGTATATGTTTGATCTACAAGCTTTATATGAACACGTAAAGATATAGTTAGTTGATTCTAGTGCATCACACCATATGACTCATTCCGATGAGTTACTTCCTTCCACTTCTAGTTCTAGCACTTCGCCGATTGTAGTTGGAGACTCTACATAACTTATTTATTTAGGGCTAGAAGCCATGCAACTAGAAAAGTGATGCATAAATGGTGTTTTCATTTTTCCTTAGATCTCTACCAACCTACTATTTACTTATCAAATTTGATTTTCTAGTGATAGGAAGATAGTCCTTTTTCTCCTAATAATGTAGTCATTCAAGAAATATATAATCTAGACATCATTATTGCTTTTATAAGAGTCCATCATAGTTCTAGATTGTATAGGAATTATTGTTTTTAGCCTTCCCCCAATTCCTCTTTCATTGCACATGCTCATTATTTGACTAGACTTTTGCTCGAAAGATTTTAACATATAAACTATAGGTATTTACAATGATTAAGCATAAAATTTGTTTCCTAGCTTTCCTAAAGAATGCATTTATGGAGTTCATCATGTTTGTGGTCTTGGTAAACAAAATCAAGATCATTTTTCTAAGAGAAAGGCCTTGTGTGGTACCACATATATTGAGTTGGTGCACAATGATATCATGTCATCTCATTTGTTTCAAGGTCTAAATATGCATTCAATGTTTTATTGATAACTTGTCATGCCTCTCTTACATGCACTTAAATAAGTACAATATTGATATCTTTCATACATTCAAAGCCTTCATAGTCATAATTGAGAAAATAACCTCTCTTTTTATTAGGAAACGACATAGAGATAATGGGAAAGTTGGGTGGCATGGAGAAGATGGGGATTATCTTTATTAGGAATTCAAGGACTATTATAGAGAAAATGGAATTCAACATCAATGCTATACTTCTTACCGCATTAGAAAAATTTTATTGTGGAAGAAAGTGGACAATGAAAAGGATAAGAGATTGCATGATCTAGTAAAAAGACATGGTACCTTTTTTTCTAGATGAAGTGTTGAATTATGCCACTTACTTTTAAAATCAAATTCCTTATAGGTCAATGTTGCATATGAATCTAGACGAAGATTGGACATATGCTAAGTTTGACGTCTCTACTTTTAGGGTATTTGGTAGTCTAGTGTGAGCCATAAATCCAAATGAAAAATGGAATTGTATGGAGATGAAGGGACAACCACTAAGATTTTAGTTAATATGATGATATGAAGGCTTATATGATATTCGACTATGTTTCTAATGATGAATTATTTTGAATAGTTTTTATTTGATGAGCCCTTCAATATAACATCCTTTGTTATTCCCATGGATTTCCATGCCAATGATGGTGCAGATCATGTTGATTGTTTTGTTTTTCTAGATCAAGAAAATCATGATTTTGTTTTCAGGAAAATCACACTGCTAGTGATGAAAATCAACTAGAAGAAAATATACCATCAACACCAACAAAACATGAGAATCATAAAGAAGAACAAGTTGATAAAAAACAATATTTTAGGATCCTTCATGAGTGAAAGAAGCCAAATAGGCATGGTAATAAGCCAATTGATTTAAGTTATTTTTCCTCTAACCCTCACCATATTCAATCACAAAAAACATGTGTACATTTTTTGAGTCATGCCATTTCAAATGATTCAAATCAATTTTCTGATGCTATTGGCATACTTGAATGGGATATTCTTCCCATGAAAGAGGAGGATTATTCATTGTTGAAGAATCAGAAATGGAATATTTTTACTATTCCTAAGGGATGGAAGCTAGTTCACTGTAAATGGGTCTACATAACCAAACACATAGTAGACAGCTCTATTCAAAAGCATAAGGCATGTCTTATGGCGAAGGGGTTTTCATAGGTTTAATGGATATGTTATTCTAAGACACTTTCCTTTATTTGAAAGATGAATTTTGTAAGCCTTATGCTTTCTCTTGCTGAGGCATGGTCATTCTACCAGTTGGATGTGAAGAACATTTTTCTGCGTAGTAATTTACATGAGGAAATCTACATGGAACAACCTCTTGATTTTGTGTAGGATTCGCCTCTTCTTTAGAGGCCTCCACATTCACTATATGGTCTTGAACAAGATCTTTGAGCTTGATATAAGAAAATAGATACTTTTCTAATTACTTCATGGTTAAATCATTATTGTTATGATCCTACACTTTATGTTCAAGTGTAGGGCACTAATCTCATCAGTTTGATGAGGATGTTATTATTTACATTCCTAAAATGGTTGTGGAAATAATACTGGAGTGGTAAGAATATGAAATGAAAATCCACTTGATTGCATACCTCATGAAGCCTTGATTTTAAGTAAATTTGGATAGTAACATGGATGAAAGTGGGATTTTAGTAATTAACAAGTTACACAATTATGTACGTGTACCATGGAACTAATTAAAAAAAAAACAATAAGATGAATGTGAATAAAGTTCAATGGAGTTTGAGGAACAAACGCACTAGGGTGGTATCCCTAAGGGATTGGGGATTATTTTAATTATGCTTAATATCTATGTAAACATGAAGGAATTGAAAATGGTGATATCACATACAATATTGTGCCTTTGAAGGAGGTCACCTCAAATTAAGATAGAAAAGGTGAAAGAGTGTAAAAGCGACCAAAACACGAAGGAATTGAAAATTGTGATATCACATATAATATTGTGCCTTTGAAGGAGGTCACGTGAAATTAAGATAGCAAAGGTGAAAGAATGTAAAAGCCACCAAAGATTCATTGTGGGAAATGGATTTTTTTTCAATATGCGTGACGAAGATAAAGAAATGGATGAAAGTTGGTTATTGCAAGCACGAAATATTTGAAAATAAATATGGTTTGAATGTGTCCACTCAATGTTTATTAATGGGAAAACCTTGAAACAGTTGTAAGTTAATGGTGGAGAGGCTCGTTCTAGGATATCAAGGATATCAAATGGATTCCACCACAAAATCAAACCAAACGATGGAGTTCTTCTTTTCATAGTGGACATGATCACGCATTGAATATTTACAGACACAACGCACATGCTTCTGAGATCCTACGAATGATAATTTGATTTTTACAACCAGAGAACATCAATTAGAGATTGGAGAAGAAATGGAAACTCATTCTGGATTTAAACATTCATGTTTAAATATTGAATGAAAGATAATTGTTGATAACGAGATCGATCAGTTAACCAAAACGAAAAAATTAATTGTTAACGAAGAGAATACATGAAAAATGAATATGAGCATGACACGTCGTGCAATCAGCCAGGATCGACCTTTGGTCCCATGGTGATTTAATGATCTTACTCAGTAAGCATTCCATGTGAACATTAACCTTTGCATTTCAAGTAACTCAACATGTATTATGGGACACCATAAAATCTCGAAAACTAGGCATGGAGAATCTACTTTTAGATCATGGTGAATTGCGATGAATTTATGATATAATTAATTAGAAAATAATTGAAATAAAATATTAAAATTATGAAATAAAGTGAACATATTTATTGCGTTAAATACAATAGTAATAGTCCATAGAAATATATCAATCATATGTACAGCAACATAGTAAATGTGTCATGTGTGATTGATATAATCAAAGAAATATTAATATGAATAATATATATAATACTATTATAATTATTATAGGCTATATATATTAAATCTTAAATTAATATTATAAATCTTATTTAACTATAATACATTTTTAAAGCATCATAATCTTAATATAATAATAGCTATATCATATAAACTTTAACATTTAGTATTTTATATTAACAAACAATTATAATTAATAATTATAATAATTAATAATATATTATTATAGAATTAATATTATAATTGTAATAATTAATAATATAATTATTTAGAATTAATTTATAGATTGTAAATACAAAGATGAATATGATAATTCTAATATTATCCTAATTTTGTTAATGTAAAAATGTGATATGAGTAAAATTGTATGTAAAGTAATATTGGTGGCAATGATTGTCATACTAAGACGATGTTTATCATTGATTTTCGTATAGATTTTCTATACCATTTCAACTCATAATATTAAACAAAATATTATAAACCCTAATATTAATATTATAAATCATACTATTTATTTTTTGTAAGCTTGGGAGGACTACATCTTCAATATGTCCAATATATCACCCCGATCAAGGAAAGGAATTGAACGAGTGACTTCACATCAAGGAGTGCTTTAAAAAAGCACCTGATCACCATCGAAGACCCCATGGACTATATACCATAATATTGATATTAAACGGTGAGATTATAAATCTTAAGTTTAATATTGCAAACCCTAAATTTAATATATTAAATCCTAACATTAATATTATAAACCTTAAAATTAATTAATTAGTATTGTAGAACACCAAACACCTAGATTAATATATTAAACCCTAAGCCTAATATATTAACCATAGGATTATAAAAAATAAAATTAATATTATAAACCGTATGATTAATATTATAAACCCTAATATTAAACCCCAATTTTGTAATGTTGTAATGCAATCTTGAATAAATTGAGACAATGTTTCTCATAATGCAATGATGGATAGATTTCTATACCATTCTAACCTCACAATATTAAACCCCAATATTAAACCAAATATTATAAACCCTAAGTTTAATATGTTAAACCCTAAGGTTAATATTATAAATCCTAGGAATAATAATATAAACTCTAAGTTTAATATACTTAACCCTAGAATTATAAATCCTAAGTTTAATATTATAAAACCTACGATAATAAACCACGAGTTTAATATATTAAACCGTAAGTTTAATATATTAAATCCTAAGACTAGTATTATAAACCCTAATATTAATATATCAAACACCAACTTAAATATATTAAATGAAAAGATCATAAGCCTAAGTTTAATATATTAAATTCAATGATTATATAAGTTTAATGATAAATTTTAGTGGACCATTCTAATCATATTGATGTTGCACAACTCTTGTTTACCATGGTTGACCTTGATTGACCATGCTTGCTCATTAATTACCATTCTTGGTAATAGAGACCTCGATTGGTTATTATGATTAAATATGTTTGACTAATAGTTGAATTTATTTGAATATGTTTTTATGTTTTTAACTAAATGGGTTAACTATGCGTAATTAGTAATGATTATATAATGATCCAATATTTATAAACCATATTTATAAAGCTCTATATATGTATATATGAACCCAATATATTAAACCCTAAGATTATAAACAATAAGTTTAGTATATTAAATCCTAAGATTAATATTATAAATGCTAGTACTATAAACCCTATGATTAATATATCAAACCCTAAGTTTAATATATTACACCCAGCCATTATAAGTTTAATGGTCCACCTTGTTTGACCATCCTAACCATGTTGATGTTGCATGACCTTTGTTGACTTGCTTGACGACAGTTAACCTTGATTGATTGTCACATTGTGAGATTGATTGTCACATTGAGAGATTGATTGTCACATTGAGACTATAAACCCTATGATTAATATATCAAACCCTAAGTTTAATATATTACACCCAACCATTATAAGTTTACTGGTCCACCTTGTTTGACCATCCTAACCATGTTGATGTTGCATGACCTTTGTTGACTTGCTTGACGACGGTTAACCTTGATTGATTGTCGCATTGTGAGATTGATTGTCACATTAAGAGATTGATTGTCACGTTGAGACAATGTTTGTCACAATGCAAAGTTGGATAGATTTCTGTACCATTTCAATACCACAATATTAAAACTTAAGTTTAATATATTAAATCCTAAGATTAATATGATAAACCATATGATTAATATGATAAATTCTAATATTAAAAACCTAATATTAAATGTCAATTTTGTTATGTCACAATGTGACATTGAATAAATTTCAATGCAATGTAACATTGTGACAATAAATGTCAAATTTCTTTTTACACTAAGACAATATTCATCACAATGTAGGGTTCGATAGATTTTTTTACCCTTCCATCTCACTATATTAAATCCTAAGTTTAATATATCTAATTCTGAGATTAGTATTATAAACCCTAAGATTATTAATTATAAGGTCAATATATTAAACCCTAAATTTAATAATAATATCCCTAAGATTAATATTATAAAAATCTAGGTTATACATTAAATTTATAATATATAAACATTAAAATTAATATTATAAACCCTAGAACTATAAATGAAGTTTAAGCTTAATATTATAAACCATAGGACTATAAACCCTAGGATTAATATTAAAATGTGAGTTTTATATATTAAATCTTATGATTAATATTATAAATCCTAAGATTAATATGTCAAACCCTAATTTTAATATATTAAATCCAAGGATTATAAGTTTAAGAATTGACTTTGGTCAACCATTCTAATCATGTTGATGTTGCACAACCCTGGTTGACCCTGGTAAACTATGGTTGACTCTAATTAACCATGGTTTCTCATTAATAACCATCATTAACAATAAAATCACTGATTGGCCATTATAGTTGACTATGATTGATTTTATTTGAATATGTTTATCTATTTTTTACTAAAATAGTTAATTATATATTATTATTAATAATTATATAATAAACCTATAATTAAATTTAATATATTAAAGGTTAAAATTAACATTATAACCCTTAAAATTAATATATTAAATCTCATCATTAATTTTATAAACTTTAGCCTTATAAAACTTGTTTTTAATATCATAAACTTTATAACTATTTCGAATTTTTACCTTATGTTCTTTTTAGGGATTAAGAATTAGTTTAGAACGCTTATCAAATTCCTATATTAGGTTCTTTGCAACATTTAGAATATTCGTTATTTTGATGGTTCATTAGATGGTTCACGAGATTTCATTTCCGAATTACTTTCCTGTATTTTTACTAAATCATTTTTGTGGCCTTATTTGGGGTTTAGTTGTTATCAGTTTTCAGATTAAATTTTATAGAAAAACATTAAGGGCGAAATCAATTGTCGACACTATATTGTCTTTAAAAGACATCCACACGCAACTAATCTCACAAAATCTTAATAACATTTAATATGAAAATTAACATAAACTAAATATATAAACTAATAAGTAAAAACAAAACAACATTAATATATTTAAACATATTTTAAAATGTTTGTTTAAACATTATATTAAAATGATTTTTTTAATAGAGATGAGGTCAAACTTGTGCAATTTTTCTCCTTATGAACTCAATGTTCCGCACAAAAGGTTTGGCCATCATGTCTTACTTTTGTCCCTACATTTTAATACTTAGTTTCAAAACAGCCAAATATGTAATCATGATAATACTCGATAAATTTATTTCAATAATTAAATATAGGTTAAAAAAATCATATATTTCAATAATTATCAAATAATATCTTTAAAAATAATATTTAAATTAGCCATTAAAAATATATTTATATCATATTTATATTTTTAAATTAATATTATGTTTTTTTTATAAAATTTATAAGTTATATATATTCTCTATTCTAATATTCTTCTTGCACCTCTGGTTGGTGGTGTTGTTATATAAAGAACCTCTCTATGTGTTGTTAGAAGAACTCTTTTTTGTCAGTGCATGAATGTTGTTTTATTCGTTGAACCTATACTCATTGAAGCAACAACTTTGGTTAGTGTAGTGCAACAATGTTTGTCAATATAACTTGTTCCAATATCATTGCTTGAATCTCTACGTCGTGAAACATGATAAGTTCTGGTTAGGTACTCTAGATTTATATTAATATTATTCATTTACATCAATATGATTGAATGAAAGGAAAAATGTTTAATTTTCCTAAAATCTTAATATGATCAAACAAACCACGTTTCACGAAGTGTAATTTAACCATCAAAAACTCAATATAGTAAAAGAAACGTTCATATAATTATATGGACTCAAACGGTGGTGTACTTAATGTTTTACTAAATTCTAGGTTTACTACATTAATTCATAACTTCAATTGGGAAAGCCAAGTGGTTATTCTATAACACTCAACGAAAAAGAGAGAAAAAGAGAGTAAGAGAGTAGAGAAATATGGACGGAATCCATGTAGATAACTCACTTGACGTTCTTGAATTATACTAGATTTAGTCTAAGCTAGCTGGTATTTCCATGGGCGATTATGATATTATCATGACTAATACTACTTTATATCAAATTGGAGGCTTCAATTGGTTTTATTCCTGAGGTGGGCTCATCTACTAGGTCAAAAGGTATGGGGATAAACCCTTACCTACAAAATCAGTCTTGTAGTGGCGATGTGGTTGTTGCTTCTCAAGTGTGGGTTGTGGCTTTGCCCACATCAGTATTTGGCTTGGACTCCTTCCCTTGGTGGTTTTCAATACCATTCTAGTATGTTAATTTTCGTTTCCAAAAAGGGGTTTCTTGGTGGAAGCAAGAGTTTTACATGACTAGTGGATGAATCCCTTTTCATAAGGTAGTTCAGGGTGTGAAGCTATAGGAGATTTTTTATAGTCAGTGCTAAGGGTATCATCATCAAAAATAGGAACCCTTTCAACCCTAGGAGAAGCAAAGGGTAGAGGTAATCCTACTCGGGTCATGATGCTAACAAAGGCTGACAAGGAGGAAAAAACTACTAGATGTCAATCTTTAAGGGTTTTTAGAAAATTAATTGGACGTGTGCCAATGTCAAACAAGTTGAACATAGGATGGTTCTAGTGGAAGGAGCATTGCTCCATGAGGTTGAAAGAAAGGCTGAGTTCGCCATTGTGGGGCACTCAAAGGGCCGCCACTTATATGTTAAAATGCTAATGAAAATATTTGCTCGGGAATGGTTCAAAGAATTAGCTCCCCTTCCTTCAGTCACATCTCTTGCAAGAGGTTGGTTTTGTTTTCTTTTTACTTCTAGAAAGCATGTTTAATGGTTGTCGAAGAGGATTTGAGCCATTGATTCAACCCCATAAATGTTGGGAAATTGGTCGCTATTTTTCTATGCGAAGAAGGAGTTATTAGATAAAGAACCTATATGGGTGTGTTTACCTAGTGTCCCAATGCAATTTTGGCTCTAGCAAGTGTTTCGAGAGATTGGGAATTCATTGGGACAATTTTTGGATGTAGATGTCCCTTTTCAAGACCACAATGACAACTATTTCTCTTACCCTTCTTAATATAGATGCTTAATAAGGACTTCTAGTGGAGATGGTGATTGGCCACCTTGATTATTCACATGTGGAAATTTTAGACTATGAAGGGATTCCATTACATTTCAAAAGATGTCGTAAAATGCACATATTGTGAAGGACTACCACCTCCCTTTTCATGGACAAAAAGGGAATTAGATTCCAACTTCTTATAAAATGAGGAGCTTACCCCATGATTAGGTGATCAGTGACAAGATAAGACCGGCAAAAGTGACACAAGTAAGTAGGGAGAAGGTACTAGTCAACACACAATCACTGCTTCTATCACAAGAGGATGAGATTCAATAGAGACATGAAAAGGTGGTTATTGGGAAATATTTTGCAAACAATGACCTCCTAACGCTAAATGAAATAGAGGCTCCTGTGTTAGGTATACCTCCTTCCCCTTTCCCTTTGACAAACTTAGTAATTTATTTTGTTAAAAGGGGTAAAGGATGGGATATTTCCTCTTGATGTGATGCCTTAACTCTGCATTAATGGGGCACTTAGAGCAGCAATGACCCTGGGATGAATTCTATCATGATTTTGTTATCCTTTCACTGCATGTGGCTTGGTTAACCCATAAAAAATGTTGGCCCTTAGGAGTTTAGTTGATCTGCATCATCCTGAAAGTATCATGCACAAAAAAAATTGGAAGAAGGGGACATTGCTGGTAAAGTGTTGGAATATTTATTTAAAGGTTAAATATTTTCCCTTTCACATGCTAGAGGAAGGTCATGGGGGATTTTTGTAGGGTTAAATCTTAAAACCATAGAACCCTTAAAATGGTGTTTCAACTTTGTTATTAGGGTCGATTCCTCTCACTAGAACTAGGAATGGAATAGAGGGTGCATACTGTATATGGTCCATGTGTTGAGAGCATATACTTCTAGGAATTTTTTATTAAGAAACAATTTTTGAATTCAGAGAACCCGATTATGGGAGGATATTTGAATTGATCATTGGGAACTGTAGAAGTATGGGGACCTCATGCAAGGCCATATCCTCTCATTGATTTCTTTGAAAACATACTTATGGAACATAAAATTGTTGGTGTGGAGGTGGTTAATATGAACCTTTCCTAGAATAATAAAAGAATGGAGGAGGATAGGGTGGCAAAAACTTTGGATTGGTTTCTTCTCTTGTAAAAATTGGTGGAAAAGTGATCATTGATGCACCAATGGGTGGGAAGTGGGGGATTTACCATCATCCAACTTTCCTAGATATAAAAGGGATGGGGAAAAAGCCACTAAAACCTTTTAAGTTCAATTTTTCCTAATTGAAGGATGAGGAATTTTTGGCTCTTTTCCAATAGACATGGATTCAGTACAAGCTTGAGATGTGAACCTCCATAAAAATCCAATTTGCAAACAATTTTTTTTAAAGTAAAGAAAGGCACCACTAAGTAGGTAGCTAGAAAGAGGATTCAAGATGAACAAGAGATGAAGAATGTGGAATGGGATATCAAGCTTATAGGTGAAATAGAAGATGAAAAATTTGTAAATGAGGATACTAAAATAGTCTTGTATTCTAGAATCTAGAAAAAAACAGTTGTTCGAGGAAAGGGAGGCTACCTAGAGGCTAAAGAGAAAAGTTTTACAGTTATAATGTGGGGATGAAAATACCAAATACTTCCAATACATTGCTAAAGGTATGAATATGGATAATACTATATGGAAGCTAGAATACTAGGAGGGAGGCTACAACACCACTTTTGCAGATTTAGCTCAAGTAGGGAAAAATCATTTTGGGACTCCCTTCAATATTGAGGATGGGCCATCTATTGTGGACGTGATTACATTGGAATTTTTTTTTTCCAACATTCACTGATGAGGAGGAAAATCATAGTCTTATTGAAGAAGTGAAGGATTTAGAGTTACGAGATATTCTTCATAGCTTCCAAAAGGATAAAAATTGATCTAAACTTAAACATGAATGCAAAAAATTATAGATATAACCATAAACACAAATATGCAACTAAAATAACAATTCATTTCATTAATATCAAATACTTAAATAATCTTACAAATAGAATGGAAATAAAATAGCTCAGCCAATGGTAACTTATTGTTACCGGGAATAGTGTCCACTTAGAGCTGTTATTCCCACTAACACTGGTAGCTATCTTAGAAACAAACAAGTTAAAACTACTTTCGTTTTCCTTTATGAAACATAGATAAGAGGGGAACATGGGACAACAACCTTTGTCTTGCGCTTGCTTCCTTGCTCGGTTCCTCTCCTTCTCGATAGATCTTTGCTGCTCCTTCTTTGTCTACGCAGCTTCAGAGAGAACCTGTGGAATCAAAGCAGCATAATACTATCGAAGAATAGAGATCTATATTCATAAACAATACAGTATCAGATATGTATTAACCACACAAATGCATATACAATCAAACATACACAAATGTGGAGGAAAAATTGAATAGCTTTATTAATATCAAGAATAGGAAGAGGATTACAACCAATTGTTCTGACCCAGCATCATCCTCCAGCAAGAAAGCCCTTCTTCACCTCAAGTAAAGCTTA
>APFE031302201.1:110769-132094 GCA_000404065.3 Pinus taeda
AACAAATGTTTAATCTTCTTTTGGCAATGAAAATCCTAGCTACTAAGGAAAGATAACTGAGGGTCTTTCAACAAAGAGTATAGAGCACACACTAAATGCATTGTCCTAAATCAAACCAAGCAATCCAAATGCAAATGCACATGCATGTACTTCTTTTCAACCTTCTTAATATATGAGTGACAAGAAGAACACTAAGTGCAAATTTGAATTATTTTCTAAAGCGACAATACTAACAAATTTCTTTTTCAAAATGAAATGAAGATAAGGACAACATTTTGCAATTTCGAAATGAAAACTGTTTTTGACACTTGTGTTAGGTTCCTATACCAATAGGTTTCATCTTTCATGATTGACAGTGGAAGGGCTAAATATGTTCATCATTGCAGGCTGCAAAGGTTCCATATTTTGTGTACATACTAGGAAAATTAAAAAATGAAAAGAGGGTATGCCTTAAAAGAATAATCAAAAGGCAAGAACATCAAATGGTCAAAAGAAAAGTGAAAATGAACCCCAAACTAAAGACCAGGAAAGTGGCCAGTGAAAATGCCACTACTATCTTGTGGGAGTAACACAGTCTACAAATACTGATGCTAATCACACTTGATGGATGGCCCAATAGTCTAATCTGGACCATGCCATGTTTAAATTGCTTGTTGCAGAATAGAGAATGTTTCCAGTCCAAACAGCTCAAGCTTGGCAGATGCCTAGCTAGGTAGAGAAATGAAGGAGCCCAACTGCTTAATCTGGGTCCTTGGAAGAAATAAGGGTAGATTTACATAGGAGGGCAGTCAAAAGAAAAAGAGAAAAATCAGGGTCTGCTAATTCAAGTGCACCCACTTCAAGTGAAGAAAAAATGTTAGGATTACTAGGTTGGGTAAGTAGTGCAAGGTTGCAGAAATGAAGGGCCATCACCAATTGGCTTATCAAGTGCGAGACTCATTCCATTCAGGGTATTGGCATAATGGCAGAGGTTTGAGGACACAACAATGGAAGCATGTCTAATTTCCCCCTTTTTTTCCCAAACATCGTTTACTAACACCCCCAAGGACCTTGAGATCTGCTCAAGTGTCTTGTTCCACTTCAGTTCATGACAGAGTACCAGGTCAAACTATGAAGTTCAATCAAGGAAAAGAAGCCACATTTTTTGTGTAAAAACCTTTATTCTCATTTCCATCATCTTCCATTCCTAAGTTTTACTTCTTAAAACTTAGCATTTCCCCCTATACACTCACCTCACAATGTCATATTAACAACTAATGTATTATCTAGCTCCCTAAGCATTCCCCTTCCCAAATTCTACAAATATCTATGTAAAAATCCCAAAAAGTCTATGTAAATACCCTCCCCCTAGCACTATAGCTATACAACCCTCTCTTGAGAAATATTAATCCACCAGGGGTTAATATTAACCCTCCACCACCCTAAACTATGGGTTTTAAACCAAAACTTTGGTTAAAAAATAAAAAAATTAAAATCCCCTCCCTCACTAACCCTTCCTACCCCTTTTCCATGCTAATACATTGGTTATAATGTTTTTCTAAATAAAAACATTTATAAACGAGCGCGATTACATTAAACCCGAAATCCTAAAGTTGAAAACCCCCCGCGCGCGATTTATTTTAATCAATATTATAATCGATGGGTCCGCCTGTCCTAACGCGCCATCACATCATATGTGCCGCCAGCTGTTAGATCGCCGGACCCACTGATTTAACGACTGGCGGTCAATCTCACCACCAACCTGCCCGACCTTTTGCGTCTGGGGGATTGGCAATTTCACCGCCGTACCCCCGCCACGCGTCGGCCTCCCGTAGTGTTCGGAGCCCTCCCCCCTCATACCGCTTACCGCCCATGGGTGCTCCGAGGAAACTGCTTACCACCCATCCCCTCTCGTTGACGTCACACCCCCGTCAGCGTGACGTCACCCCCTCGTCTGCCACCACTGCTCCATGTCGGCCGTCCACCTGCCTGCCCTGCCACCGTGTCACTACCACCTAGCCACCCACGTCAGCCGCCACGTCACCCTGCCATACCCGAACCCACCGATGATGTCATGCTAATGTCATCACCAAAAATGCGCCAAAGGGCCAAAATTGCATAAAAAGTCGTGAAATGACCTTTGTTTGTCATTTTAACTCGTCGTTTCCGGAGCAGTCTGCATGCAAAAGACGTCGTTTACTGCCAAAATCGAGAATTTGTCCACCAAAGTTGGTGCCGCCCTCAAAGTCGACCCAAATACCTGCAATTGATCCAGCTTGATGCCTCCTACACCGAAAAATCCAGGTATTTGCCGCAGGCGACCTACTTTACCCATATTTCTCCCATTTTTCTCCTAATTTCCTGTAAAAAACTCTGCAAAAGCTCCTCACAGATAAATTGTCCGCTAAAACTACACAAAAACCTGGTAAAATCCCTGCACCACAAGGCTATGCAAGAAACCCGTGCCCTTCTGTGAAATTCACCATAAAAACTAATTGAAGAAGCCGAGCTATTGGCTAAAAGCCCATATAACTGCGCACTCATCTCTGTTTTCAAAACTCCCCTTGAAAAACCAGCTAATTAGCTTAAAACACTATGGTTTCTTTCAACAGAGTGCCCCACAGTTCATCAAACCTGTAAAGAGTTTCCTCATACTCTCAAAGCTGCTCACTTTCAAACACAATTCAATGGGCATTCCTCAGCCTTTGCACCAATCCTAAACTCAAGTAAATATCCAGTTAAAATCAAACATGGCCACTCCATCTGCTCTGGATGTTGCTCCTGTTAATCCACCCAGTAAGGAGCTTGAAGCTATGCCACTTGTAGACAGTGATTTCCTGATTACAGATTTTGTGGCAGAGAGGAACCACTTACAGACCTTCTGCCAGCTAAGGAATAGTCACTTAGACAACAGTGACATGTATGGCATCTGGGAGTCTAATCTGCCTACCTACTTCTTGCCATCTATAAATGTCTTTCCTGAAGTCATTCACCTCTGTGCAGAAAATAATGACCAGAAGCTCAGAGATGTAAAGTCTCCATCTGGGAGCATCCTGTTTTACATAACACCAGACTCCATAAATCAGATGTTGAATTACAAACAAACCCAGCTGCTATACCCCTTTTCTATAAAGTATTTGCTGGATGAGGGCTCCAAGCTCTCTAGCATGGACATTGCTGTAGTGGCCAAAACTTTCATGAGAGCAGACTGCCAGCCTTCTGGGCCACCTCCTTTTTCATATGCAAATTTCAATGAGGTAGGCAAGCTGCTTGTGGACATGATATCCTCTGTCCTGGGGTTCTCCACAAATGAGCATGTTGATGAAACCGTTTTGGTCTTGTTATCTACATATAGCCTTGGGAAGCCCCCTGCTGTAAAATACAATTATGCCAAGTTTATTGCCAATAAGATACATGACCAACTGGTGAGGTTGGATAGGGAAGCAATATTCTAATATTCATCATACATCTATCACCTCTTCATGTACTATCAGACAGATTGCTTCCAGTGCCACATCAAGAAATTGGATTCACAGGGTGAGAGGAGGTCTGTCATCTTCTGCTCTTCAGTTTTCCATCAAGTTCAGAACTCTCCCTACTCCTACTGTGAGTTTATTGACCAATTTGGCTATCCAGTCACATGCCTCTTGAAGAGGTCTCCTCCTGCCAGATTGTCGAAAGATATGCAGAAAATCTTACAACTGTCCAGGAATTATAAAATAGGTGATTGGTATTTATACCAAAATCACATAGTCATCAGGATCTATGGCTGTGAGCTCTGTCCTTACAGGCTCCCAAGGTATGTGCCTATGAGATTGTTTGCCTTGGAATACTATAGGAAACTCATCAATTCTGACCTTACACACTTCCACAGTGCCAAGAAGAAAGCTAATATAAAATTTAGAGACCACCTAGGCCCCTTCATCATGAACAAGAAAGATGGTTGGCAAGAGGCTGATCAAATATTGGGGCAACAACTTAAACTCAAAAGGAGTTTCTGGTGGGTCCCTTATGACCCTGAAGGCTTTATTAGTGCTAGGAGAGTCAAGTATAGGCTGCTAGCCTATAAACATTGTCCATATCCACAAATAGAACACTTTGCCAACCAAGATGAATGGGTGCCTAATACATTGGTAGAGGAATTTACTCAGGAGGAGACAATGGAGCAGACTATGAAAGATTTAGAGAAAACTCTTGACTTGGATTCTTGTCAGCAGGTCATATTCAAGCAACCAGTCCAAGTGGGAGAAGGCACATCCACTACTGCAGCTGCACAAACTACCCAGCAGGCATCTACAAACACCACTACAGCAAAAGGCAAAGAGATAATGGATGAACAGCAAGAGACAGAGGCAGGGCAGCCCAGCACTTCAAAGGATCAAAGTCAAGGGAAAGCCCCTTTACAGCAAACTGAACCACCCCAAATCCCAGTTCTGCAAACACCTCTCAATGAACAGAGAGGTAAAAAATGTGATAGAGAGGAGGCCACACCTCCAAGTGGGTCAACACAGCAACCAGAAGCCAAGAGGCCAAGAATTGACCCTCAGACCGAGGAAGAAGACATCAGTGAAGAAAGAGCAGAAAGCCAAAGCAGAGAAAGACAATCCAGCGAGTAGACTGCCACTAGTTCATTTCAGTAGGAATAGGCCATGCAGCAAAGCACATAGGTATCCTCCTCAAGGCAGCAGGGCAAGCAACCAGTTGGTATCAAAGGGGGTTTCATGGAGATCAAGGGACAAAATGAATTGTTGAGAGTACAACTCTATGATCAATTCTTGAAGGCAACTCCCTCCAAAAAACAAAGATTGATGGCTGCTTATGATATCAAGAAGGAAAAAATGATTTTTACTCATTTAAAGCCTAAAGTTCCACATCCCAAAACCTCTGCAGATTACATAAGAACAAACTTGGAGGTCTTTTCTAAAGACATACATCCAATCGATCAAATATAGTTGCACAAGCAAATAGGGGAAATGGTTTATGCTACGCTTGAGAACAAGGCCATGCTAGCCCATAAGTTGAAAGAATCACTGAGGAATACAAATACACAGCGTGATTTGGAAAGGATGTCTTCCACTGCTAAGGACAACAGAATAAAAATGTTGGAAGACATAATCATTGATCTGGGACATGATCCAAAAGATCCAAAGGGTGTTAGGGCCCTTATGAAAAAGAAGGAGGATGATATTGTTGCACTCAGGAAATAGGCAAAGCTGCCTGCAACTATTCACCCTGACACTGCAGAACTTGCACAGGAAAAATAGCTTGATGACACCATGGATTTACTTATGAAGATGAATCAAAGAATACTAGAGATGGAAGGAGAATTGGAGAAAGCATGGCAAGGTAGATAGGGAGAATCAACCTCCCAACCCCCTCAAACTTCTACAAATCTTGGCCCAGCCCCTCCTACACAGGCAGTAGCAGCCCCTCCTGCCATTCCAGCACCAACCACAACCACATCGGCAACAGAGGCAACAGCAGCAGCAAAATCTAGCATGAGTATGGAGGACTTGATGAAAGCTATCAAGGAGCTTCAAATTCAAGTGACAGAAATAAATGAAGCCAAAGATAGACTGGCCAAGCTAGAGGCCATCTATGACAAGTCCAAGATGACTGTAGCAAAGAAGCAGAGAGAAATAAAGGCCTTGGAGGCCAAAGTAAAAGCTTTGGAAAAAGAATTGCTTCTAGGAAAAACTCTAGCAGAAATCAAGAAGATAATCTGGGGCAAAATTGGCCAATCAATCCATGACCAATGGAGGTCAATCCAGGCAATACATGAGAAAATTGAACTGATAGGCATAGCTCATGTTGAAATACAAAGAGCCAGAACAACACTAGGAATCATGCCTGAGCAGGCCAATAAAATGATACATTTCCTCAATACCCACACTAGGGAGGAATTGGCAGCACTAGAAATAAACAGCAGAACAGACACCATCCTGACAGCCAAGAAAGTGCTGACTTTGAGGAATTTCACTCAAACACTAGAAAGAAAATGTCAGGATATGAAGGCAGAAATTGATGAATTTAGGGCAAAGATGGCAGTATTGTAGGATAAAGGACTGCCAAGCCTAGTGACTGGCACAGGACAACTGCTGTCATATGATCAATATATCACAAGGATCAACAATTATGTTGAGAATCAAATCACAGCATCCAACAGCTCCACAGAAGAAGCAGGGCCTCCCTCTGGGCACTCTCTGTATGACAAATTAGAAAACTTATTTTTTATTGAGCATGAGATAAATCATCTATTTGAAGTGCCTCCAAATTTTTACAGATATATTGAAGCAGATGAAACACTGGTAAAAATAAGGAGACATCAGCTACCTCCAGCTGATTGGTGGCAGGCAATGCTGGAAATTCTGCCCAGGTGATCCCACTATATTATTCCTTTTTTGTGAAAATTCATATCTCAGTCACAGTACAGGTCAGCAGATAATCCAACACGCAGATATCACAGGAAGCACCCGTACAGTGACTCACCAAAGCACTCAGACAGCAGGCTCAACTAACGCAGAATTAAAAGAACAGCTACAGCTAACTTTCCTAAGTCAAAAAGTCAAAAGTTGTCTGACAGAAAGATAGCTGCCATCTCAACATTAATTGCTATAGTTATATCTTTCATTTACTTTTTGTAAGAGAGTTGGTGGTGCAATTTATCGCACAATAACTCACTATTGAGATATTTTGTATCCTAGTTTTGTATATATATCCCCTCAAAGAACGTATTGAGGGTCGGTTGTAGTGAAACTCTTTCAGAAGAGCTGTATTGTATATCTGAGACATTTGTGATAATACAAATTGCTGGTGGAGTTCCTGGTTCCTATACTGTCTTAAGGTGGAAATAAATGGCTCTGTTATGTTGCAGAATTCTTGTGTCATTTGCTGGAACAATAAGTTATTCTGAACTGTGTTCTTTTTTTTCTGTGTATGCCATAGTTCATATATGTTCATGATCATAGTAAATAGAGAAAAAGAATAGCTTAGGATTTATTTGAATATACCCTATGCTCAATCTCTATTTCTAAATATGTTTTCTTCTGGATTAGCCATGGATATGAATTCTTAATTGCTCATGTCTAAACTAATTCTATCACTGTGAATATTGTTTAAGAATTCTTAACTACTCTTAAGCAATACTTTCATTTTTCCCTTGTTAGCATAGTGAAATATTCTCAATTTCCTTTCACTCACTAATTCCATAACTTCATCACAAAATCTAAAAAATTGTTCCACAGATGCCTATTTGGCTTCGCAGCAACACTTTGCCTTCAAAAACATACTTCAGCAGCACACTTCCTTGACTCCATTGCCCAATGGCCCAAACTGTTCTGTAAATTATACCTCAGCTTTGTTTGAATTCACCAACCAACCAAACTCAAACAAAACAGCACACCATAACTAGCCAAAAATCATCCACCAACAAAGCTAAATCATAAAGAGAGAGCCCTTTCTGCTTACAGGTAGGCTAGGACCTGTAACTAAAAGATTGGTTAGTGGTTACCTCGGTCATATTCCCTTTAGGAAGCAGGGAGCAACCTGAGTGATAACAAGCGTGACGTAGTAGCTATTGTGTCAATTTTGGCGGTCAGGAGTTCGAAGCACAGGGTCACTAATTCTTCATTAGTGGCCTTCCCTTGCCCTTCCGATAGATCCAATTTCAGCTGCAAGTCGATATACGCATTGGTTCCACCATTAGGGGACCGTCGCTGAGTATGAAGCACATATAGATGATGCACATGGGTAGTAATGTATTCCTCTAGTTGCTTCCTGAAGCACATACATCTAGTTGCTGCCTGCCATGTGTGTACAAGCAACATAGTAAAATGGTAAAAATTATTTGCATTCAACTTTCCAACTGTCGAAATAAAAATATGAATGGCATGGAATTCAAGGTAGTACCAGCTATTATGTTTCGCTCTTCAACACCCAACACTAGATTTTATTACTTGGGAGTTGCACTGAGTTTTGGCTATCACACAGTGTTTTATAAGTTTAGTTTGAGTCGGTAGTTAGTTTGAAAATAAATTAATTGCAATTTTTACAATTCCGGTAAAACTCAGTTTTTCTGTGAAATTTTCTGGATCTTCTATCAAATCAACAGGGACTGCCATCGCTTGCAATTCTTGTTGCATAGAGGTCCAATGTAGCAATACTAAATTGCAGGGACATTTTCCCTTAAATATGCTTCCATATTTCCATGTAAAAAATTTATATTAACATCATTTCTTACTTATTGCACTGTGAATTTGAGTGCCTAATGATTTAGAAGTGAGTGTGCAAAGCTTCATGTATAGTCTCCCAATAAATTTTCTTTGTATCCCAATATTATTCCCCTCCATTATCAATCATTTTTTTTGTAGAACAAAATATGTGTTTTAATATCACTTTTTTATTTTCTCAGTATCAAAAAGTCTCCTTAACTATTTTCTTAACGGTTGTGGATACCTCATTGGTAAAGTTGCATTGTCATTAGGCAATGGACATTGCATATTAATAAGAGGTGACCAATATAATTTCGAAGAGAAGCTTTTATTGCACATTTTTATCAAATGTATGTTATATCATCATTATAAGTTAGATTTGGTATTTCTCAATATGATAATTTGTATGAATCCATTATTATATATATATATATATATATATATATATCTATATATAAATAATTTTAATTTCAACATTTATCTAGTTTATTTCTTCTTTCATGAAAAGAGAAGTATAGATGCATTGTTAAATAATCATTGAAAAGTTAGACGTGTATGAATTGAGGGATGAGGAAGCTAGGATTTCAATTTCATTACATAGCTAAAATGTTCTCAAGTAGATCACACTTAAATTTCATCATTTACCTCTAATTTCATCATGTGGAAAAAATTGGTTTTCCTAGACACAATCATATTGATCTTATATCTAAACACAAATGGTGGAGTCACCATATGTACTTATTAGAATGTACAAGGCTTTAGGTTCTATCTCTTCCTCCCTTTATTGTCTCTCGAATTGAGATACATAGTAGGCATGTTCAAATGCATTTTGCACAAAATAAACCATGATAAATTTTACATAATTAGGAGAGATCCATTCTTATGAAAGGGAATAGCATGAGGTGTATATGAAAATTAATATCATTTATATTTCGGTTTATACTTGTCTTACCTATCAATCGACATCATTCATCCATTACATGGATTTATTAAAATAATGTCTATAATAGTTTTGTTTACAGGTCCAACATGATTTCTCTACCATATGATTTCTCTACCATATGAATTCATGAAATGATTAATTCAAAGAGACATAATTTCAACACCATTTTTATCATTCAAGTTGTCTTATTTACCAAACTAATATTATTTTATGTGAAATTAATTCATGAGCTACTTGCTTCTAGTAGCCTAATTTACGAACTTGTGATTATTCTTATGTAATTTGAATTCATGGAATTCTTTGCATTAGTGATATGACATATGTATTTGTGAAAATAAATGGTTGTTTCTACCATCCTTATTGATAGCACAAGTATCATAGTTTTAGTAATATTGCATTGATGAAATCTTGTGCATGGACGTATAATTTATATATCATTATAGTTTTTGACAAATATCAAATGGCATTCCTTATTAGTTTGATCAAATCAGATAATGTAGTATGAGAAATAATGGTGACATGGTTGCAAGTATTTAAAAAAAAAATTGACATCCAACCCCACATGGCCCACCTTCATCCTTTCTCGTTGGAAATTCTCTTAAAGAGATCCAAGCAATAAGGTATGAAGTTTTATAAATTTGATTATAAGGTATGAAGTTTTATAAATTTGATTTTGTTGGGAAAAATATTGGGGGAGGGGGGGAGGGGTAGGGTAAATCAATGTTTTAAACTCAGTTCAACTTTTCATTTCTTATTCATTTTTTTGTACTCTATTTTCATTTAGTAAACCAGCGTATGTATGCTACTATGATGAAAAAAATAGCATATATCCAATTAACTATTATTTATTTATTTATTTCATCATATTTTCACCTTGACCTATTGCATCATTACTTCATTAGACATTAATTAAGCATTAACCATGAGGAGTAAGAGTAGAATAACCATCATACATAAGCAACACATAAACACGTAGGACACTAGGATTTTTAGGTGGAAACCCAATGTGGTAGAAAACCATTGTTGTTGTCATCTATGTATTCATCTTTTATTATAAAGGAAAACTTCTTACAATCTTGTACTGGAACATACTCATACTAGTATGCAGGCACCCACCTGCAAAGGCTACAAATTCCTCTCATTCTCAAACACCGACTGGAAGGGAGCTTCAAACCCCTAATATCGTTTACCGGCACCCAGTAGAAGTGAGCTCCTACCCCCTGTACAAATTGTCCAGCTACTACTTGAAGGAAGCTTCGACTCCCTCACTGAAGATTCCGACCCGCAACACCTATGTGGACCATGTTCATAGTATTTCATACTAGATCCACCTGACTCAAAAGCTTTAAACTTGTATGCCACATTTCATCATATTTTTAACCTAGACCCACTTCCATCATTTAATCCGAATATCAAATAACAATTATGAAACCAATCACTATATCAAATCACTCACTTACTCAACCAACTGAATCATCAAATAAATCATTGAATAGCAATCAACTAATGTAAATAGATTAAATCAATTCATATTAGATCATATTACAACATAACCACTCATAGGTATACTAGACCATATATTGTTCATCACAGAAATTAGATCTTGTCACTGCAAACCCTAATCAATCATATGTTAGAAAGTATACACTATTATTTTAAATCATACCCATGTATGTATGTGCTTCCCTTGAAAAATACCTACATACAAATCTAAAAATACTTATAACTAAATCTGAATTATTGTACCACTAAATCAATCGTTGAATTACATACTAAAACCATCACATGTCATTGAACCAAATATAAATCACCACACGGTAGCATCATCACTAGTCAACAGTCTATTTCATAAGAAATTCAACCCCAAAAGTATTTTCAAACACAAATTATCATGAGAGAGACTTGATTGACAAACAACAACAAACATAGCAAAACTAATAAAACATCATCAACATTTCATATTGAAAAACCCTAGCCTGTATACATGACTCTTACAAAGCGTATCTGTGTATGTATGTGCTTCTCATGCTTGACACCTACATATAGATTCTACACTTTTGTAGAATGTATGCACGACTACCCAGAAGTAGATCCGCATATGTACACGACTTCTTAGGGACAAACCAATGTATAAATCTATAATCACTAAATCATTCCTTCACTTCAACCACAACACACATTCCAGAAACCTTATTGTCATGCATTCATGTCAAAGTATCATTATCACCATAGATCTATCATTGTTAGACATTTTCAACAAGAAAATAAAGCACATATGACACAATACTTCAGATCTATGTCTTCTCATTACTCCTTGGTGCACACCTATTTCAAATCAAATCATTCATAATAAATCCATCACACTTGCACACTTAACACTTTGATCTCATCTCCTATATATATATATAATATAATATATATATAATATATATATATTGCTATATATTCTATCCAATACCTTAGCCCAATCCCTTATTAATGCTGATGGTATTCTTTGACGAGATCAAATAATCATTGTCACTCCAAATACTATGGGCCAATACCAAGGTAAAGACCTCGGTATTCCAGTTACCATGCTGCAGAATATGTACGTGTCTTTGCTTCACCATACCTTCATATGTATGCAATTTTTCTTCATAGAACCAACGTATACTTTCTCAGATTTTATCTTTACCATCCATATGTCTCTGAACTGATACCTTTGTTCATACCACCTATAGCATCTTCATAATCATCATGTTGACATCTTTGTCAAGTAGGCTTTCATCAAGAAAAACACCTTAGCCATAATGCCAATAATCTCCCCCTTTGGACTTGATGGAAACCACTTTGGTGTTTGGTCACCACAACCTATAAATACGTGTAAGTTCATCTTTAAACACACCAAGCTTCTCTCCTAAGACATCTCTCCAAACTTCTCTCCCAATAAATATTTCCAAGCTTCTCTCTAAACACCAAGCTTCTCTCCCGGTTTGACGTCAAGGGAAAAGGGTTGCTCAATGTTGAATGAAGACTTCTCTTCCCCTGTGTAGAGAGGATTACTATAGGGTAATCTACTGAAGATGTAGACTATATATTGACCATACTCCTCCTGAGCATAAAATCACAAGAATTTATGACTTAATCAAGTATTACGTTTCCTATCACCAAGGACTCATGCTTACATCAATCACCCAACAAAGTGGGGTTACGTATTTGAATCACCATTACATAAAATTCCTAAGATAATTGGATTACATACATAATTTACCTGACCCCAATAGTCTAAACATGACTAAATATTACAATTATTACATCACGGGTCTTTGCATGACCTTTACATCAAGAGACATATATGACATTTATAACCAAAATTGGAGACCTCAATAGGGAGGTAGCAAGACCATGATAGTTATCAATAACCATCATACATCGTATAGGAACATGCATCATGAATATTTGATTATACCAACATGAACATATTGATCATCAAGGAGCTTATGTAAGATAAGACAGTGTAGAAAAAATATTCAGCACCATCAATATGTGACTAAATCTGCAATGTTTTCAAGCATTGCCAAGCATTAAAGTAGAATTTCAATAAAGTTCTATAAGAAACTAATCCCCTTGACCTCATATCATCAAGGCCAACATGCTCTTTCCATTTGTAGGAAGAGCCACAATCCTTTTACATCAAAGACACATAGATATTTTGCAACACAACACCATATCTTTTCATGAATCAACAACATATGTGAGAACCAAGAATATCACATGCAACAACATGATAAAAAAATTTCACATGTAACATATAGGTGTCCTCCATAAATTCATCATATGCATCATTGAATACATAATGAAAGCAACATAGCAGTAGAGAGTGAATCATAAACTTACTATCATCAACCAATGTCAATAAGGACCATAACATGTACATCCTCTTCATGTAGAATTAACTTCACTAAGTGAAACTTTAACCAATATATAGTCATCATCCAAGATTTCATCATCATTAATGACATAATAACAACAACATATGTGTCTTCAGTAGCAACATCTCTACATCAACAATGATCTATATACTTATCATGAACATCATCATGCAACAGGGAATTCTCAAGAAATCATAATGCCAAAAATACACTATTAGAAGAATAACAAATGATCTCCCTGAACATGTGCCAACTCTTCACAATCAAATGTGATCATATCCAACTCATCAATCAAAAAATCCATCTAAAAAATCAAAACAACCATGACATATTGCAGCAACTCATGAACCAACATAATTTCTAAGTAAGGTTTGAGTTTCATCAACGGACTATAACTAATAAATGTCAAAACCAGAAACCAATAATAACTGATTGAAGCACATAAAAAACTCCCTCTGCATCTATCCTATTGTTTCTTCATCTCATAGAAAGATACGTGACTACTTAGATAAAAAAATTGTGTATATACGTGACTATCCTTCATAGTATCTGTGTACATAAAGTGAAATGTTGAACTTTTCATAATATCAGCTCCCCCTAAACATATCATACATGTTCTTGTTCACTATTATCTCATTAATTTAATATTAGCAGTATAAGCATCACCAAATTAATATCAAACCAAAATAGAGAATTATCACCAAGATACATATGCATCACCCCCCCGAGATCATATACTATTGATCCTGTGGATTTGATAGTCATCATCTATTCTTCATATACCTCGCATTACTTCTGAAGTCACTATTAGAATTATGATTTAAACAAAATAGAATGCAATGGGAACTATCATATTTTATTCTAAATTTGAAGAAGAAGAGAAACTATACCTCTTATTTATACCTGAATTCTTCTTTGCTAGTACACATAATTTGTCTAGACTTTTGTATCCTCTCGCTATAATCTTTCTAGTTTATTCATCTATAATTTTTCATTTAGTTGATGTGCACAAAATCACACATCCTTTGTCAACCATTTGACCTACATTTAGAATATTCTATTTTAGCCCTTGAACTAATAATGCATCAGTTTCTTTTACATGCTTCTCAAGTTCAATTCTACCTTTTCCCATAACTTTTGATGGAGCATTATTTCCAAGAATCACCTTACCATCTTTACTTTTCCTGAGAGATTCAAACTTTTGCTTATCTCCAGTCATGTGATGAGAGAATTTTTTTATCTATGTACCATTATTCTTCTTATTCAAATGAGCAAAGAGCAAGGACACACCTTGTTTGTTCTTCTTCTTTCTATTTATTACCAGAAGTGTTGGTGGATCCATATTTCTCAGGTATTTTGGTAACAATATGCTTATCTGATTGTTTACTATGTTGTTTGTGGAGTTTCATTGACTTGTTCCTGCATTCTTTTGCTACATACCCAAACTTTTTACAAGCATACCATCTTATATGACTAGAAAATGGAGCTAATGAATCATTGTATATATTCCTTCTATTGCAATGAATAGCCTTGTGGACAAATATGTTGCAAGCAAAACAATATCCCTTAAAGATATTTGAGTACATGGGAGCTGATGATCTTTCTGTGAAGTGGCTATTTGCTTGAGATCAAAACAATTTACTTCTATAATTTGCTACAACATGTCCATAGTTATGGCATATTAAACATTCAACATTATTTATGAGAGGAGAGAATCGATTAATGTTTCTATTATTGGGGGAAAATGATTTATTTTGAAAATTCATCTTCCTTGGATGTTTATCTAGTTGAATTTTTATATCTTTGATGGGATTTTCATATTTCATATTGTTAACCTTCAATATCCTTGTCTAAGCATGTGAACTAGATTCTCCTTTTACAGTTTCATGAAAACCAAGACCATATTTAATAGTAGGAGACATTTCATTACCAAGAATGTTGTCCAAAATCTTAGTACTATCTTGAAATTTCAAGTTTTTATCCTTTTCTTCTAATTTACCTTTTAGAATGTTTACATCAACCTCCCTTATTTGGTATTATTCTTCCTTTACCTGATATTGCTTCCTCATTCCTTCTTCAACCTTTCTTAATTCTTCCAATTTATCCTTTAATTCGATGATCTCTTTTTTCAACCCATTTTATTTTTCTTCAAATACTTGAAGTATCTCTTCATTTCACTTGTTTGGATTTTCAATATCAGCTTTTAGTCCTTAACAATATTGTTTTCATTCTACTGCATCATGATCCTTGTTATCAGATTAATAATCCTTTTCAGAGAAAAATAAAGTTTTCTTCTAAGATTAATAACTTCCTCTAACTTTGTTGGCATTATGACTAATGTGTTGTCCTTGATGGAAACCTATTTGATAAAACTGTCAACATGATTGTAGCAGGATGAGTATATAGTCTAGTACAGATGTAACAAAGGGATTTGACAAAGGAATATTAGTTTAGAGATAAAGGAATGGTAAAGGTAAGGCATAGGAAAATATGTGTGGGTCCTGTGATCAAAGACCGCATACGTACATGGGTATGGTAAACTAAAGACGCGTACAATTTCAACCCCATGATTTTCTCAATACCAGGGGTCTTTACCATGGTATTGGTCCATAGTCGTGAGTGCAACAACAAATATTTGATCCTGTCAAAGAATATTGTTGGAATTTCTAAAGGATTGACCTAAGGTATTGGCTAAGGCCTAAGCCATATAAGGAGATGGAGATCAAAGTGCTAGGTGCGCAAGTTATGGGCTATGAATGAATGGTTTGGTCTGAAACAAGTGTGCACCAAGGAGAATGAAGGTAGTTCAGATTGGATAGATCTGAAAGCATTGTAGTGACTAATAGAAATTCTTGCTTCACCCTTTATGATTATGATTAACAATGATAAATTTGTGATGGTAATGATATTCTAACATGAACGTGTGACAGTAAGGGTTGCAAAATATGTTTTTTGGTTACAAAAAAGGGATGATTAAGTAATTACAGATATTCACACAAGTTTTCTTCAGAAAGGTCATGTACATATGCAAATCTACTTAAGGGGGGGTCGTGTATATATAGTTTGTAAAATTTTATAATTTGTACGCAGGTGTGAAATATGAAAAGCGCGCACATATGCAGGTGTTATTTATAAAATTAATGTACAACTTCTAAGGTTTTGAAGCATGAATTGTTAATGATGGTTGAATAGTTCAGATATGTTTCATGTTTTTTGACAATGATGTCTCTCTCATAATGATCTATGTTTGATAGTATTGTTTGGGTTGAATTGATTGTGGAATGAAATTTAACTAATTTATGATGTTGTTGTATAATGATATGTATTTGGATCTATGATTTGTGATGGGTTTAGTATGTGATGCAGTGATTGTTTTAATGTGACAATTATTTAGATTCAGGTATCATCATTTTTGAGATCTATACGCAGGTATGCTTTAGGAGAATCACATACATACATAGGTGTGATTAAGAACAATAGCATACATAATCTAATGTATGCTTGATTAGGGTTTGTAGTGGTAGCAGTTGGTTTCTATGATGGGTAACAGTTTTTGGCTCAGTATATTGGTGAGTGGCTATGCATTGGCTTGATATGTTCTAATATAGTTTGATCTAGTTGCATTGGTTACATTGGTTGATTTAATGATTCAGTTGGTTCAATATTTGAGTAATTGATTTCAGAATAGTTGAAAGTGGATCTAGTTTGAAACATTATGAAAAGTGATCCATAAAGATATGAGAATAACAATATTCAAAAAGGGGGTTGTAGCTCCCTTCCAGCAGGAGCTGAAAAAAAAGAGAAGGTTGTAGCCTTCTACAGGTAGAATCCTATGTACTAGTTAAAGTATGCACCAGTATAAGATTATAAGAAGATTATTTTCTTTTTAAAAGAAGAAAGAGACAACAACAACAATGGTTTCCCCCCACATTGGGTTTCCACCTAAAATCTTGATGTTCATGTGTGTTGATGTGTTTCTTATGTGTTGATGGTCTATCTTCTCCGTACTGCTCATAGTTTTTGCTTAATAAATGTTTTAATGAAGTAATGATGCACTATTTGAAGATTAACAAATGATTAATTATATGCAAGTGTAATAGCCCCTGGATAAAATTTCATGTAATAAAGGTTAATAAAGGAAAAAAAAAAAACCATGGTTAAGGGAAACGTATTCCAAGCTGAATGTTGAGCAAGACATCCTAGTGTGGGTGTTCATTTGGTTTATTATGGTCAAAGAAAATTGGTAAAGGCAATGGCTAAAGCATTAAAAAGGAAAAAAGGAATTTTTTGGCACATTTATTTATGAAAATAAAGGAAAATAGGAGAAAAGGGAGGTGAAAGATCATAGGTTGCATGTGAGGAGGAAATTGAAGGAAAAGAATAGAATATGAAGAAAATAGAGGCCTCATTGATAAAAAGGCTTTTGAGGATCAATTCATGGCTTTTGTTCAGTTCTGTTTTGGAGCTCTCTCATTATTCTTTCTCTCTCTCTCACACTCTTGGACACTTAGAGTTTCTTGGAGCATTTTAGCTTTGGAGAAATGAAGGAAAAAGTAAGAAAATGAAAGGAAGGAATAAAATATTAAGAAAGGAATAGAAAGATCAAGAAGCTTCAATAGTAATACTTGCAAATAACATATTTCATGTGTGATTCCCTAGCTAGTTTGACATGCATGGATTTTCATGTTGGTGTATGGTTCTCTTGCTATTGGTGGCATGGTCTTTTCAGGTTATGACATGGTTTTTAGCCTAGCCTTTCCTTTTTCTAGATAACCATGGTGTGATGGGATTTTTTTCTCGATTTTGATCTTTGGAATTGCCTGATGGTTTTGGAATCTGAGGCAGAGGTGCTCTCAAGAAAACCCAAAGGCCTAGGAATCCGTTGACTAGTTTTGGATGGATACACGATAAATCCTGAGGGTGGAGTCTTGATTTAGGGCCCAGCGATCTATGGCATGGGGGTGACTAGCTTAAAGAAATATTTGGTTTAGCCATGTCTACAGTCGAGTAGTACGTGGAATTTCTAAACACCGTCATCTTTGCATATGTTTAATGGAAGCTAAGTTATCTTTCTTTGTTACTTGTTAATATGTGGATTTCATAGTTGTTATCTCATTAATATTTTCATGGTAAAATTCTAGTTATAAGCATGGTTATATGACTGGTTATTGTCATGGTTATTTCATGTATTTACTTGTAACTGAAAGAATAATGGATGCAAGACCTAATTGATGTCAAAATGGTTAAGACAAGAGGGTGGCAATCCTTCTTGTCAAGTATCATATGAGTTATTAGTCATTTATGGTTTGTGTTGTGTTCATTTCCTGTAAATTTCATTGATGTCAAGTGTTTGAGAAAATGTCAGTCCCAGTTGGGGATGGTCAGGCCTAGTCCTGGAGTCAGTTTTTGATTTTTAATTCTTATGTTCATGTAAATTATGGATTCTAAAAGTGTCATTGAGTTTTATACAGTGGCCTAGGCTCTGGGACTAAAAACGTGGCTCAAATATCGAAGAGACATGCATAGCATTGGGTAAACAATTCCTTGGACACATGCGTACCCATGTAGTGAGAGCATCTGCAACCCTTTGGATGCATGCTTGTCTATATCAAGGGAGCATCTAGGTGTTTAGAGGTCTAAAAGTTCAGTGGGATCCAAGGAATGGTCAGGAGAGTGACTGGGATGCACTTTGTCCTATAGCGGGTGCATAAGATCTAGTATAGTGTGTTTATGTCAGTTCCACTACCTTAAGGTGACTTAGGAGGTTGAATCATATCATAGTAACTTCTTGTCACATGTTTACCTCAGTTGGCCAGTTACTTGGGTAGATGTGGGAAGAGGGAATTATAGAGTGGTATCAGAGCATGTTTCAACTTGATGAGCCCCATAAATGGGTAATTATATGGGCTCATTTTGCCTCCTAACATAGTTAAATCAACCATTCTCTTAGCTTATTGTATGTTTTTTTATTATATTTATGCTTATGGAGTGAGTTGAGTTATTTGGTTTGGCCATGTCTATGCCATGAGGTCTAATGTGTGTTTAATGCAGATTTTTGTTGAATTTTGAAGACATACTCAAAGATTCAATGGAAAATTGGCAACAATAATTTGAATTGGACAAAGGAGAGGATTTATAGGAGGGAATCCCCCTCATTTATTACTCCCCACTTTAAATTCCCCTTCATGCAACTCGGAGTACAAATAGCCAAATCAATGCACTAGAAGGCAACCAAGCAAGTGGAGGATAACTTATGTTTATCTTGAGTTTTGGAAGCCAAGCCTCCCTAATTTTAAGGATGTTGTTGGGAGCTTCAATTGTATAAGTAGAGAAGCCCAGGGCCTCACTAGGGTCGGATTTTTGTTGTACTTCTACTATTGTAACACTTCTCAACTTCGAGCTCACTTTTGTGGACAATTTCATATGATCCTATTACTGTTTTGATAATAAATATGAGATCCTTTTTGAGTTAGCATTGAGTTACTTCAGAGGGCTGAAGCTCTTGGGTTAGGGCCCAATCCAAGTAGCCAAGTTCCTCTTTTCTTGTATTTGTATGTTTCATTTCAGTTTGTAGATTAGGTAGCTATTAGATGTATTTATTTTATGAATAATAATAGGTTGTTATTGATGATTCAGTAGTTTGCTTCCCTTCGTGTTTTCAATAACAGGTTAAGCAGTGATAAAGAAAAGACCTAATAGGCTAGGAGCAGTGCCTTAGGCTCTCTTCCTCCCTTTGGGACAATGATCTGAGGCAAAGAACCTCTTGCTACCCCAAAAACACAGATTTTCCTCCTTGATAGGACTTCTAGTGTTTGCAACTTTCTAATTGGTTCATAGTTTAGTTTTCTTTGCCTCAAAACTTCTTCATCATGCTCATTTCCTTATTTGCAATAGTATTCTTTCATGCAATGTTTATCAACATTTTCTTCCATAGATCATAGTTTACTTTGATGCAAAAACTTTGTTTTTTTAGATGCACTTATTCCCTTGATTGCTTAATCTCATTGGTTGACTGTCAGTTTTTTATGCAGTAGATATCTTCTAGCAATATTCCAACCTATCAACCACTCCATCCTCCATCTAATCCATGCCCTACATGTCACCCAAGTCTCCCCTCAATTCTTCCTTAGTTTCCTGCCTTTTCCATATAATTCCTTCTTTTGTCTTTGAGTAGATCCTATCATATTTCTCTCTCCTAATGATTCTTGGTAGACCCTAGGTTCCCTAACACTTCATTCCAACCTTCATTCACCTTTTCCAACCACTCTCAAACCTTCAAAACCTTCAAAACGGCTCTCGGCATCCTCCTATAGACCTCCTATAGATCCCTTGTGTCCTCCTGTAGATTTTCCTGTAGGCTTGCTTTTGAAGGCCGAGTGTGGGAAAAGCCTCCAGAAGGCCACCCAAGACCTCCTAGGACCCATCCACACCATCCCACATCCTCTCAAGTCCCAAAACCACCCTCCATTGCCACCTATTCGCTTCCACATCCACAAAGAAATAAATTACATACATAACAAATTCACATAAAAATACATAAAAATCCAAAAAGATGTTTTTTGCTCATTTACTTTTAGAAATAGCTTAGGTAGATGTTGTTTACTTCCTTGAGTAGATAATGGCATTCTTTTCATGGTTTTCATAGTGTTTTCTACAAAAGTAGGACTAGTGGTTAACTAGTATTTCCTTGGTTTGCTTTACATTTCATTCTTCCCTTCTGTAAATAGAATAACATCAGTAGAGTAATCTCTTTTTCCTTCCATCACATATAAAGCTTCTTTTAGAATCCATAGAAGTTGGCTTGAGCTCCTAGTGATCTTGTGCTGGCTAACCAAGTGACAACCTACAATAAGAATTAGTACTTGTGCATACATCACCGTCACTTCCAAGTTTGTTACGAACTATCGGGTTAATAATAGTAAAGTAGGAAGCCCATGAGTTGTAGCATTATTGCTGCAATACTGGTGCTCATCATCTTTTCGGTGCCATTGCTAGGGAAGCATTAGATTATTTTGTGATTACTACTTTCTTCTATTTTCTATCACAACATTCTACTAAATAGTTTATTTTGGCAAAAGTAGAATGAGTCATTTCTTTCAGCTCCTGCATTTCCTTTATTTCCTTTTCAATTCTCCAAATTTCATTTCAGCAAGATTAAGCTAGTCATTTCTTTCAAAGTTATGCATTTCCTTGCTTTCCTTTTCAATTCTACAAATTTCATTTCAGTAGTTGCAATTTGTTTTGTTCAATCCATTTCAGTTTTGCAGGTACAATCAGCGTGA
>APFE031302201.1:132474-143286 GCA_000404065.3 Pinus taeda
CTTTCATGCCTCATAGGAATAGTGGCAGTGATAAAGAAAAACCTTTAGGTGAACAACCAAAGATATTTGAAGAACCTATAGGGGAAGAAGAAGAAGTAAACATCCCTCCTGAGACAATGGCTGAAAACATGAATGATAGGGGGAATGGAGAGAGAATAGAGGGTACCTTTCCCATTAGGGAGACCAATGGGGAACCAAAATGAAGAATATAAGCCCTTCATCCCTACCTCCTTTCCATGGTTTGACCATAGAAGACCTTGACACCTTATTATTTGAGTTTGTCATCATCTGTCAAACCTATGACTATACAGAATATGATAAAAAGTTGAAGCTATTCCCTTCTACTCTCAAGGATGTAGCATTGCTGGTTCATGGGGTTAATTGGAAATAGCATCACAACTTGGGCTCAAATGCAACAGGCCTTTAATGACAAGTATCGAGACTATTGTAGGTCAAAAGATACCAAAGAAGAAATCTTTTGAATGACCATGGGGAGTGATGAATCCTGGCAAGATTATGAAGAGAGGTTCCAACTCAGTTAAAAAAGGGCCAGGTGCACACTTGACCCTAAATCTTTGAAGTTGGTCTTGCTCAGGGGAATTCTGGAAGACCTTCTAGACACCCTCCATCTGCTGGCTGGGGGAGACATCTACCAACTATCTTATGAGGACATAAATATTGTTTTTAGAAACCATTCTAGAGCAGCTAGAAAGAAAGGTAGGGGGAGTCAACCCATAGCCAGTACCTCCTCTTCCAGTTCATCCATTAAAGGTGAAACTGAAAACATGCTGGAAGACTTCAAAAGTGAGATGTTGGAGACTCTTGCCATGCAAATGGATACCTTGCATATCAAAATAAAACAAGAGGAAGTAGAGAGAGCTTTGGCCATCTTTTGTCCCAGATGCAACAGGAGGCATCCTAGGAATGAATGTCCATTCAACTCTATAGAGGTTTTTTCAGTCTGTGAAGAATATCATTCTACAGATAAGTGCCCTTCCTTGCCTGGACTTAAAGTCGTATACCAAGGGGCCGAAGGAGCCACTGAACCACTCTATTTCATGAACCAAAGGAGACCACATGGACCTAGACCATACCAGCAGGGGATGCAAGGGACATCTTAGGCATACTACAACCCCAACCAAGTCACTTCCATACCTTCTTGGGGCCCTCCTACTCATCCTTCATAGTCCACACCTCCTATATATATATTGGGGAACCATCGTGCCCAACTTATGTTGTGGAGATTCAGGAGATTAACCTGCGATCTGAGAAGGTTCTCCCATATAGCTAGCCTCCACCTAGGGAGGTTGAGGAAGATAAAGAGAAAAGTGAACCTAAAACAATTCCACCTTTCTTGAGAGACAATTTGGGACAACACAGCCTACCCCAGAAGAAACTGAACTTCCGAGAGAATTGAAACAGTTATGTGTGAAGATACCACTTCTCCAAGCCATAAAAGATGTGCCTATCTACAATATGTTGATCAAAGAGAAGTGCTTTAGGCATCCAGGAAGGTGTAAGAGATATGCCCCAACCATCAATGTCATAGGACAACACTTCGACCTAATGTTGGGGTAGGTAATCTGTCTGAAATATTTGGACCCTAGAAGCCCAGTAGTTGATGTCCACATCAATGGCACCATGATCCCACATACCTTGATTGATTTGGGAGCTTCCATTATTGTGAAGAAAAAGGAAATAATGCTCAAACTTAACCTCCAAGCTCCTTGAGGAAGACCACGATAGTACTACAGCTAGCAAACCGCTCCACTGTGACCCCTGAAGGGATTGTGCAAGATGTGATGGTGTCCATTGATTATTGGGAGTACCCTGCTGATTTCGTAGCTCTCCAGTCAAAGACAAAGCTCACTAGGTATCCTCTCATCCTAGGAAGATCCTAGTTGGTTACTACCGATGCCTACATCAACTATCGAGCTAGGAACATGACCATAAAGAATGGGCATACATCCAAGCAGTTAATCCTATACCCTCCTACCCAACCCTTGCTAGAACATGATCTACCTCTCTAGTTGGAGGAGGAGGATGAGGATGAGGTTTATTCTACACCACTTTGTGCAGTCGAAACCGCCATGGGGTGAAACTGCAAGATGAGGATGACATGATTGAAAATTTGATTCAGATTCCACCCCTTAGTGTCTTACCATTAGAGGACATAGCGAGAGAAACCCAAAACAACCCCTTAGATGATTTCTATATGGTTGACTTGACCTCTCTCCGTGTTAAGAATATAGAGTTTGGCCCAGAAAGAACCTTGAAAATCAATCCATCCCTATCCAGGAGAAGGAGTTGTGCAGCTTATTAACAAAACATTTAGATGCCTTCACCTAGAGGTATTAGGAGATGAAGGGAGTGCACCCTTTAGTATGTACTCATCATATATACGTTAAGGAAGATTACAAACCAGTCAGGCAACCTCAAAAGAGGATGAATCCAGCACTTAAAGACATTTTCAAGGAAGAGTTGCAAAAATTACTGGATTCAGGATTCATCTACCCCATCTCTGATAGTGAATGGGTCTCTCCTTTGGTGCTAGTGCTAGAGAAAAATGGCAAGTGGAGAATATGTGTCGACTATCGGGAATTGAACAAAGCCACTAAAAGGACCATTTTCCTTTGCCTTTCATAGACCAAGTGTTAGATGGTTTGGGGGAAAATTTTTTTCTCCTTCCTAGATGGGTTTAGTGGGTACAATCAGATTCAAATCAACTCGGAAGACCAAGATAAGACCACTTTCACTTATCCTTGGGGTACCTTTACATACTAGGTCCTTCCTTTTAGTTTGTGCATTGTTCCAGCCACTTTCCAAAGGGTAGTATTGAGAATATTTTTTGAACTAGTTCATGATGTAGTGGAAATATACATGGATGTTTTTACTCCTTATGGTTCTGATTTTCAGGAAGCTTTATCTAACCTAGGAAAAGTTATAGACAAGTGTATTAAGAAGAAAATGTCCCTCAGTCTGGAAAAATGTGAATTTATCATGACTGGAGGGACAGTGCTATGTCATGCAATATCTCAACAAGGATTGTAGGTGGACCCCAACAAAATTTCCATCATCCAAAGGGTCCCACCTCCTCAAAAGGTGAGAGATGCCAGAAGTTTCCTAGGCTTAGCTGGGTATTACCAAAGATTCATTAAAGATTTAAGCAAGCTAGCCTCTCCTTTGTTTTGCCTTTTAGGTAAAGATGTTGAGTTCATATGGTCCGAGAACTGTTAAGAGGCCCTAGATACCTTGAAGAGCAAGTTAGTAACTTCCCCAATTTTCAAAGGCCCAAACTGGGCCCTACCCTTTCACGTTCTCACATATGCCTCGAACAAAGCAATAGGAGCAGCCTTAGGACAAATTGATGAAAAGTTGCCTTATGCCATATACTTTATAAGAAATTTTTTATCAAAGGCAGAGTTAAATTACACAGTAACCGAGAAGGAACTCCTAACTGTTGTGCATTCTTTAAACAAATTCAAACATTATATCACAAGCTATCAAACCTTCATGTACAATGATCATGCTAAAATTAGATATTTGACGAAAAAAACCAGATTTAAATGCTCTCATTATTAGATGGTTTCTTTTACTGCAGCAGTTTGATCTAACCATTATTGATAAGCCTGGTAAAGAAAATGGTGTTGCTAACTTTTTGTCTAGAGTAAATTTGCTTGCAGGTAAAGAAGGAATGGTGGATGACCAAATGCTAGATGAACATCTGTTTGCTATTTCAGTACTCTCTTCATGGTTTGCTAATATAGCAAACTACTTGGTTTCAACATAGTTTCCACCACACCTGTCCTTAAAAGTGAAGAGAAAGATAGTAAGGAAAAGCACCCCTTTCACCTGAATTAGGGGTAATCTCTTCAAAATTCACCCAAATCATATCTTGAGAATATGTGTCAGGGAGGAGGAATTCTTTGACATTCTCCTGACCTGTCATGACGGGCCTTATGGAGGTCATTTTGTAACAAAGAGAACTACCTTCAAAATATTGCAAGCAGGCTACTATTGGCCCACTCTTCATCAAGATGTGAGGAGATACACCAGCCAATGTGATCAGTGTCAAAGGATGGGGAAGCCTACTCCAAAGGATGAGATGCCCATGCAACCTCAAGTGAATTTTAAGACATTTGAAAAGTGGGGCATGGACTTTGCGGGTGTTATTAGCCCTCCTTCAAGATAGAAACAATACATCATTTTGTGCACCAATTACCTGACAAAGTGGATAGAAACAAAAGAAATCAAAGCAACAACAGAGGAAAAAGTAGCTGAGTTTTTGAGAGAAAGCATATTCTACAAGTTTAGGTATCTAAGAGAATTGTTCACAGATCAAGGTAGTCAATTCACTTCTAATTTGATTGAAGACCTGCTCACACATCATAAAATCAAGCATGGGACTTCCACCCCTTACCATCCACAAGCCAATGGGTAGGTGGAAGTCACTAATAGAGCTTTGGAAGGAATTTTGACCAAGGTAGTGAGAAGCAACAGAAAAGACTGGGTGGACAGATTAGTTGAGGCCACCTGGGCCTACAACACAACATGGAAGACCACCACAGGGTTCACACCCTATGAATTGGTCAATGGGAAGAAGGATTTGTTGTAAATAGAATTTGAATGCAATACACTAAGGATGGAAACTCAGCTAGACCTAGACCTCAGCCATGCACAGAAGGAAATATTACTCCAACTCAATGGTTGGATGGACGAAGATTGCAGGACCTTCTCCACACAAAGGTAGTTCAACTTCAGAGGAAGATATGGCATGACAAAAATATCAAGGAGAAGAAATTCCAAGAGGGAGATTGGGCATTGCTCTATGATTCAAGGTATAAAGACTTCAAAGGCAAGCTAATGAAAAGATGGCTAGGACCCTACACTGTGGAAAAATGCAATGACAATGGTTCAGTTCTAATCAGAACCATTGATGAGGAAGCCATCCCCATGCTTGTCAATGGACATAGGTTGAAAATTTACAAGAAGCCCCTCTCCAAGTGAGAGTTCATTGAAGATTTGAATAAGACAGTGATGGTAGTGGAGCATGTCTTAAACTCCACTCCACCCACTCACTGAAGGAAAAGAAAAATAAGGACTGAAGTGAAAACCTCCATGAGGCGCTTGAGTCCCATCATTGGGTTGAAAACCTCTTCTAAGGCGGCCCAGTGATGCCAAAACAAAAAAAGAGAAAAGAAAAAAGAGAATAAGATCCTTGGGTGAAAACCTCCCATTGGAGGCACCCAGGGCAGGAAATTAGGGTGAAAACCTCCTTGAGGTGTCCTACTTGTTTTCAAAAAAAAAAAAGAGGAAAAGAAAAATAAATAAATTGAATTTTAATGTGCATTGCAGGTTTGTAGGAGGACCACAGGGAGCAAGAGAAGATGCCAAAGAGCCTTGACACTCACACTAGCACCTATTACATCTCCTCCACACTCTTCTCCCTCATTTCTGACCTTTCTTCCACCCCACTATGCTCTTTTTTCAGAAACTATGTGTTCTACCAGAGGCCCTATGTTTTCTACAAGAGGCTCCCGTAGGAATTACAGAGAACCAGAAATGGTTCCAAAAATTAGTTTGAGGGGCAGGGAAGCTTTATAAAGAACATGTAAACCCTACTACAATTATCAACCCTCCTTTCCATCCATTCCACACCTACATCACATCATCATCATCATTTTTTCCCCTTCCTATCACAGAAAAACACAGAAAACTAGTTTTTAGTAGAAAGAAAAAAAACAAAAATAAGAGAGGAAGCAACACCTCAAATCTCACCTGCAGCTTACCTAGCATCTCTCCATCTCCATCTACATCTCTGGCATCATCCTTATAGCTCCTAGCACAGAAATAAGCTAAAATTTCAAAGGGAGAAGCAGCTATAGGAGCTCCTATACGAATTCTTGTTGCAGTTGATCCCATTAAAATCAAGCTACAACAGTAAAAGAAGTGCAGCCATGAGGATTGAAGGAGACATCTAAAGCTTAGATATAGCCAAAGGATACCTGCACAAAACAAACATCCGCACATCAGAAAGTAGAGAGTATGCAGCAAGGGGAACACAAGCATGCAGTAGTGGAAGGAGCCAAAATACCTCACAGCACATACATTCGACTCACAGGTAAGTGACTAACCCTCTCCTTTGTTTGCATTTGTGTAATTGAAAGATATGCATGATAAAATGAGATGGTTGAGGTTGAATGAGGAAAAGGTGGCTAGTCAACGTGGCCACCTTCATCTAGTTGATTGCACTCATCCAAAGATGTCACCCACATGTGCGAATAGTCAACGTAGAGAAAGATACCAAGGATTGGTAGTGGAGGGTATGTAAACTATGATGCAATAATGAGAGGTGATTGTGGGAAGGAACCATGATGACAAGGAAGGTGGGGACTGACGGTCCAAATATGGCCAACATACATTTTTGCCAGCTCACCACCATCACCGAAAATATCTAAAAGAAGTAATAAGTACTCCCCTTTGAGCACTCTTACCACATTTTCCCTCATTCTCTCCTCGTAAACTTAGCTACAGAAAACTTCATGTCACCCCACAACCTTGAAACCATAATTTTCCATCGATCTCATCCATCCTCTTGCTTTCAGCGTTGTCTACAGGAGAACTTACAAGTTCTACAGGAGCACCTACAGGCAGTTCTACAGGAGGGGCGGTGAGCTGTCTTTAAGAAGAAAACACAGGATTTTTGCTCGATTTCTGGCTTGAGGAGGTAGGTTCCATGCATACCCACCTTGATGATCAGCATATGCAAGAAATGATATCATTTTAAGAAGGAATTTAGTCCATAGAAGAGGAGGAATTACATAAAATTTCTGCCTGTTTAAAAAAAAACACACACACACACAATTTTCCTTTGTTTTGTTGTTTCTTCAAAATTATTGTCTCCATCTCTACATTTGGTGTTAAAAAGGGGTATAAGCACAATGACAGGAGCATTCATGAGGAAGGATCCCACTAATTCCACTAGGCTCCATGAACATCCCCAAGTAGTGTCCATATTCACAAAGGCAAATTAGATGAACTTTTTTGGGAAATTCCAAGGGTTTGATGAGGAAATTGCCCAGGAAGTTTCCCTCTCTGTAGTCCCTCACTCAAGAAAACGTGCCATTGTCACTTTTAGAGGTCTTTCCATGGAGATAACCCCTGAATTTATCAACAGGGTTACTACCCTTCCTCTTGGATTACCTTGGAGCAAAGATGAAAAGCCAATTGGACAGGCTACCAAGAAAAATTTCTTGCAAAACAATGAACATCCTGTAGAAGAAAAAAATGGCATTAGAAGGACAAGCATACCGTACCCTTGGGATGAGTTTAGTTACCAAATCATCAAATATATTTCCTGTGAGGGGAGGTATAGCATAGTCTATGGCTGTTAGGCCCCTATACTACTAGTGTAACCGCTTATTGTTATTAGTACAACCCACTTATTATATTGATGTACCCATATAGTGCCCATATTGTTACTATTGTGCCCCATAGAAGCCCACTATTGTTATTATTGTGCCCTTACATTATTATTGTTATGTAGGCTCTGATTATGTTATGACCCCTTAGACTCCTATATATAGAGAGGAGGTCTTTTCATTTGAATCATCCAAGAATTGTTCATTTATGTAATGTAAAGGAGGTTGCCCCCTCGAAGAGTCTGAATTCTAAGGCGTTGATCTATCTTTTGTATCTTTTCTTGAGCTAGTTTCATAACATTTGGTATCAGAGCTTTGGATTCTAGGGTTTTGTTGCTCCAAACAGATCATCGTGGAATTTTCGCTATAACTTTTTTTCTGTGATGTTTTAGAAGTTGAAAAAAAAAACCATTTGAGAAGACATCGTGCTAAATCTCGGGTTCAAATTTCAGAGAATTGTGCGCTACAAGTGCGGAGATATGATCTGAGGAAGTTGGTCTTTTTGCAGACTCCTGAATTACATTCCAAACAGGTGACCCGGGGAAAAGCGTCATAACTTTTTATTTGAGCATTGGATTGAAATTTCGTAAAATGGTGCAGAAAGAGGATGGACTATAGTTGCTTCTATATATTTTTCAGAGCCAGAGGTCGAAATAGTGACTCATGGAATGTCGTACAAGGTCACTCTAATGAATTAGTCTATAATCAGGTCACTGTGGGAGATTTGGCATAACTCTTCATTGGAGAATCCAATTGGGTCAGACTGGTGGCATTGGAAAGAGGACACAGAGGGATACCACAGGTCACAATTTCAAAACTAGATGATCTGAAATTACAGAGATACATCAGAGGCAATATCGAGCTCCTACAAAGTGAAAAAAGGTGTATATTTTTTAAATGTTTGCTTAAGCTTGGTTTGAAAATTTATTTTGAAGGAATTCAAAGGGCATAGTGAAGCATTATTATCAGTAATTGATGCCCCGAAGAAATAAAATGGAAACACCTAGTAGGCGACCTGAAAGCTCTAGCCTGACTCATGAAGAAGAGGAAGAAATGCAACATGATATATCAAAATTACGAGACCAAGTGCAACAAGTGTCACTTGCACAAAAAGGAACAGAATCTAAGATGGATTGTTTAAAGAAAGGTGTAGAAGCTAAGATGAATTACTTGGAAGCTAAGATGGATGATTTGAAGATAGATGTGAAGACAAACATGGAAGAAGTGAAGATAAATATGAATAAGTTTCTACAAGAAAGGGTCACTAAGGGTGAAAGGGTAGTAAAGGAAACTCATGATGAGAACAAAAGAAATGTTAATCATGATTCCATAGACTCTAATGTGGGATCGAAGACACACCATATTCCAAAAATCGATATGAAGAAGTTTGATGGCAAGGATCCCGCAACATGGATATTACAGATGGAGCAATTTTTTGATCTCAATAATGTGCAAAACACACAAAAGGTACGTATCGCAACTTTATATTTGGAACCAAATCAATTTGTATGGTATCAATGGCTTTGCTCTCGTAAAACATTTATCACTTGGGCAATTTTTACAGAACAATTGATGGCACATTATGAGGATACAAAAAGCAACACTTTTTTTAGCCAATTGATAAGTCTCAAACAAAAGGGTTCAATAATGGAGCACATTGAGGAGTTCCAAAAATTGAACATAAGGGAAAAGATATTCCAGAGGAGCATAGGATTGATGTGTTCATAGGGTCTTTAAAGGATAATATCCAACATGATGTTCGCCTTTGGGAACCTGATTCATTAGAGAAGGCATTCAGGTTAGCAAGAAAAATGGAAAGCAAAATTATGGCAACCAGGAAGCATACCACTCACAACTATAAAGACAGAAGTGGTGTTGCCCCTAGTCTTCCACAACCTATAAGGTTGACACCACAACAAATGGAAGAAAAAAGAGAAAAAGGGATTTGCTACAATTGTGATAGCAAATACACTAAAGGTCATAAGTGTGATAAGAAGAAATTATTCTACATAGATTGTGAAGAGGAAGAAGAAAAGGAGCAAGAAAGGTAAAAAGAAGAGGATATACTCCAAAAAGAAAGCCTAGATGAAGAACAAATGAATCCGACCATATCTTGTAATGCATTGGTGGGAATTACCACTCCTCAAACCATCTAGATAGAAGGACAAATCAAGAAGAAAAAGGTAATAGTGTTGATTGATTTAGGAAGTACTCACAATTTTATTCATTGTAAGGTAGCAAACGAATTGAATTGCTTCTTATATCTAGCACCAGATTGTCAAGTGATGGTTGCAAATGAAGGAACAATAAATTGCTCTGGAAAGTGCCATAATATCAAGCTATCCATGGGAGAATATGTATTGACTAGCCCAATTCTTTCCATTCCAATGGGAGGTGCTGATGTTGTATTAGGATTTCAATGGCTACAATCCTTGGGTACAATATCATTCAATTTTCAAGAAATTTTCATGAAATTTTCTATGGAAGGAAAGGAAGTTGTATTAAGAGCTATTGCAGGGAAACCGGGAAATATAATTAGCTCTAATGGTATGACAAATCTTCTAAGAAAGGAACGAAAAGGTGTAACTGCAGAATTATGTTCACTAGATGTTTCCACGTTGGAATCATCTATTTCTCCAGATATCCAAATATTCTTGGACAATCATTCCAAGGTATTTGAGACTCCCAATGGTCTCCCACCTATTCGTGATCATGATCATGCTATTCATCTGATTCCAGGAAGTGTTCCTCCAAACATCAGGCCGTACAGATATCCATATTCCCAAAAGAGTGAAATTGAATGTATGGTTGCAGAAATGCTAGAAGATGGTATAATTCAATCGAGTCAAAGTTCTTTCTCTGCTCCAGTAGTATTGGTGCATAAGAAGGATGGATCATGGTGCATGTGTCCGGATTACAGGGAGCTCAAACATCTCACTATTAAAGATAAGTTTCCCATTCCTATCATTGATGAATTGCATGGATCAATTTACTTCACCAAGTTGGATCTTCGTTTAGGCTATCATCAAATCAAAATGAAGACTGAAGACATTCCCAAAATAGCATTTAGAACTCATGAGGGTCATTATGAATTTTTTGTCATGCCTTTTGGCCTTACCAATGCACCCTCAACATTTCAAGGTTTGATGAATTCAATTTTCAAACCATTCCTTAGAAAATTTGTGTTAGTATTCTTTGATGAAATACTAATCTACAACAAGTCTTGGAAGGATCATGTTGAACATGTTGACAGGGTGCTACAACTATTGGAGGAAAAACAATTATATGCAAAAAGATCAAATGTTTCTTTGGAGTACAATAGGTGGAATATCTGGGTCATATTGTATCTCATGAAGGAGTTAAGGTAGACCCTAGCAAAATTAAAGCCATT